>JAGVSP010001010.1:0-123899 GCA_022494985.1 Micrasema minimum
TTACAGAGCAAATTTTCGTAACTTTTTTTACGGATTTCATACAAAATTCAGCAAAAGTAGCGTAAAATGAATGTATGAATCGTATAATATAGTCGATAAGATCTTAAAATTCATCGTACAAACTTACAAACAGTGTTCCCGAACCGAAAAATCGGGAGGTTCGGGACCCGAACCTCCCGATTTTTCGGTAGATCTTTCATCTCCGAAAATCCTCGAATTCTCCGGTTTTTACTGGACGCCTGAAATTTCCAGTCCAGATCTTCTGAAAAGACCTCGATTTTCTCCCGTTTTTATGAAAACCGGACTGAGGTCTAAAAAAGTTCATAATTTTTTTTTTTTTTCACAACAAATTTTTGTAACATTTTCATTTACGGATTTCATACAAAATTCAGCATAAGTAGCGTCAACTATGAATTTCCCGATTTTTAGGTGTGGTTTTCTCCCGATTTATATTTTTTAGGTTCAGGATCACTGCTACGAGTCCTACATCAGTACCGATAAACAAGAAATAAAGTGTGATGCAGAGATATTCCATATAAAAAATAAGAATGCGTGGATGACCATCAGTCAAACACGTAAATACAATGACACACGTTTCAAAATGCTTGTAAATTTATTTATTATTTATGTTGCAAAAGTTTACGATTTAAAACAATGAACAAAGCTTCTTAAACAATGGATAATTTTATTTTTGGTTGCAATAAATACGTATTTTGGTCCGGTCAGCACTCGATTGTTCCCATGTTGATGTTGCGTCCCCAAGCTTCACTGAATGCGTTAAAAAAATATTTTCGACCGTTGAAAAGTTGTAAGAATCAATGTTTGACTAGCAAAAGCAATTTCAGCGTAAATTCATAAAAGTGGCTAACGCAACGGCGGAATTTGAACACCATTTTGAATTTAGACCACCAAAGTATTTTCGCCTTAGAAGAATGTCTATTTTTACTCTCCAACTGTCCATGCGCTTAGTAGCTGCAGGATATCTTGACCTCAAAACATTTCCAATAGTCTTGTCGACTTTGCTTTTTTTTTTAAAAAGATATTCACAAAAACGTGCATATACCTACATCTCTATTATGGTGGTTTGATACTGGATGATATTTTTTCACTCGTTTTACTTATAGGTATATGAATATATTTTTTGTAAAATACTAAAGTGCTTTCCTTAAATAAGCTAGAACTTTGCATATTCAGTTTATTTTACATAAAAATTGGACGATTTGAACATTGGAAATATTAATAATATTCCGATATCTAGTAACTATTGACCGTACTTATATATTTCAGTAAAAATATTTCAGTTCAACCCGCGTTGATATTATATTCGCTCAAAATAATGTACCAATGCAGAGAATAGGAATATTCATATAAAAAAAAAAAACAAACTTGTAATACTCAGTTAATATAATATGTTTTAATGCATTTTTGAATATTTCCTACCGGTGAACGTACAGCTGTCACTGTATTATTCCGACTATTGATAAATGGCTTGTACCTACTGTTCAGTGAGTGGAAATGCATTGAATCTGTTGCAACAAACTTGCAAATAGAATGCGACTCAAATGTCTATATTTCAGTACTTTACTTTATGATAAAATTAAATGTGAACTGGCGACCGATCGCTTAATGCTAGCCAGCGCGGAGCGATAGAAATAATTTTAAAAAGTTTTTAGAATGAAATCTCTTATGGGTAAGTAAGTATACTTAAAAACTATTTTCCAGAGAAATACGCAGATCAATTTTTTTTAAGTATATGAATTCTATAAAAAAGAAATAAACAAGAAGCCTTAATTTTTGGCAATTTTTTTGTTTGTTTATATTTTTCATATTATTTTACGGTTAATTTTTTAAATTAAATATCCCGTTTTGCTGCTACACTTTGTGTTCGCCTTGTCCCAACTTGGTCCCATGCAAACAGTGTAGGGCAAAACACGTTTTTTTTACTTCTAGACAGTTTGTGGAAATTACTGAAAAATCAATTAAAAATATTTTAAAGAACCATAATGTCTGCCAAGGATTTTTAAAATTTCGATTGAAATCATTTTCGCATTGTACATTTGGTTTTACTTGTTTAAAGCACCACAAACTTAAAAAATAACGCCATTTTGATATTCTTATTTTGATTTAGTTTTTTTTTAACCTGATACAGACACCTTAATGGTTATGTTAAAAAATATGATGTGTTATTAACGAACAGAAAATGGTCTGAAAAAAATAACCTTGTAAATCTATCTGTTCTGTTGACCGGTGCTAATCATTGAATATAATAAAAAACGTGTAAGTTATGTCGGCTGTTTATCACATACTTAATAGAAAAAGCGCTGTATCTTCGTATCCGTTTTTTGGTCGTTTTTTCTGGAAGATGTGTAATCAACTTTTTTAACGATACTGACAATTCATGTTAGTAGCTCAATCATAGATGACTATCGACGTGTTAATAAGCGACGTGATAACGATTTCTCACCATGAACGTTTTCGCGATCACAATGGAACATCCGTTAAAAGTTATCGATCGGGATCATTAATTACTGCTTTAAATATGGTAAATACGCTAAAATTGTAAGTAAAGTAAAATAATTTAGTTTTATAGAGTTTTAATTGTCTTGTGCTCATTTATCATTCCATTTATTTGCTTTAAATCAATTTGAGAAAGCAATAAAACGAAACATTTGTCAAAGTTATGCCTTTTATCTATAGTGCCTGGCAACGCAACCGTGATATGAACGTATGTTCATTGTGATCGGTCAAATGCTTAGCACGTTTTTAAGCACGTCGACAATCATCTGTGATTGAGCTACTGGTGATGTGAAGAAGTTGTGGTTTTATAGTTGTTAGCATGATCGGTTTTGATAACCGAATTAATCGGGATCGAGTCGACTATTATTATTTATATCACTTTTCCCATTGTGCCCTTTCCGAAATATTCAATATGGAAAATTACCTATTTTCTATATCTTCAATAAATAAATAAATAATTGTGATGTATTGGTATGGGGGCTTTTAGTAATACACGGCTGTGACAATATTGACGGGCTAATTATAATACACGGTTTAACTGTCTACGCTGCTCAGAGCTCTAACTGGGAATGACGGGCACACAGCAGACATACTACATACACACACACGTTCGTACATCTTCTGTCACCCTCACACACAGTCTCTTTCACACACATATCTCGCAATAATTAAATAACATGTTTTGTGTAAAATTGTTATAAGTATTTATGTTTTTCTTAGGAAAATGTATGTAAATTTATATATTTCTACTATCTATATTAACTAGTAAGGTATTACTGAACAAGACAATGTTAAATTCCTTGCAAATATTTCAGTTTTTCGATAAATTATAATAAGCGTTATACTAGAGGGTGAATGACCCCGATTTCTCATTGTGTGTGCAAATTCCGGAATTCGTTATTAGTATGTCTGTACCTACGTATTGCACTTAATACTAGGGTGACCAGTCAATGATCTTTTTCTGATTTTTCAAAAATCTCGAAAACCAACAAAAAAATTGAGAACAGAGTAAAGAGAACATTAAAAAGTCTATAAAAATATGAAAATTCAAACTATCGTATCTCGCTTATTAATTACCCGATTTACAAACGGGTTGCAGATATAGTTTTGTGATTTTTCGTTTTATTTTCTGCATCCACAGAATTTTTTTTATTTACAAGCCCATTAATTATTCTCCGTGTATTATAATATTTTGTTATGGTCACACTATAAAATACGAGAATAATGCTGTGCACTCTCGTCTGGCCATTTTCGATTTATTTTATTTTAGGCTTCTTGGCCTTTACGCTATCTCAAGTTTATTTTTAAAATAAATATGCACGCGTTGTAGCGTACAAAATGGTTAGACGCTTGACTGCAAATCTAAATTTACAAGCTCGAACATTGTCCGGTTACATAATACGCATTGAAAAATATCTTTGACATTCAGATCTGTTGCAGAAATTTCTTGCATAATATAAACATTTTTAAACTGACCGGCAATAATCAACGAATTTATGGCTTTTACTTTTTTTTAACACTGCCTGTTTTTTGCAAAAACAAATTAATTTTAATTTAAAAAAAATTACGGAATTGAAAAATATAGAACATTTTCTTTATTGTAAAAAATCAAAGAAAACAATTGACACAGATATTCTTTATTATTTTTATATTGAGTAACGTTGTTAGCCACAATTCGTCAGTCTTGTTAAAACTCAATCAACGTCTTCAATACTCATACTTATTTCATCATCCGTGTTTCTTTTTGTCATTAAGCCAGGATTTCAATAAAACAGCAAAGACGAGACCTCTGTAATGCCCAGCAATCCTTTCCGCTCAGCTTATACAGATCAGCCAACACATTGCATTGTCAACAGATACACGGAGTAACAAAACTCGTAGTACAACCCGAAACCTGGTGAATCTACATCATATTTGGAGTCTAATGTGTAATGAGACTTTTTAATCTGACATAAAAGACACTTATAAAAGCTTTCATAAGTATGTCAGATTAAGTAAAATGGCACAAATTCTTACTAAAACGGGGTTTTTTTTTTGTTTTCTTCATAGATGGTATTAACTTGACTAAATAAATGATATTTGATAACAATTTGCAAAAAATATTTAAAAAAAAAAATTCTTTGTACAAAATTTTCTCGAAATATTTAAATTTAAAAATTTTTGTTTCCTCTACCTACTTTAAAATTGATATACTTGTCTCTCGGGGGAATCAGTTATAAGATATGGCATCACTGCTTGGGGGCACACATGTGCAACTAACATCAAACATATTCAAAACGTTCAAAATGCCCTTGCCAAATTAATTGTACCACCAAATATATTTAGTCAAAGACATAATGTTCCAATAATGTTTAAATAATATTTAAAAGTATTACCTGTTAAGGGATTACTGTGGAATAGTATCATTTGTCAAAATATGTTTGACAACACATATAAAATAAATTAGATCACACATTATACAACTAGATTCACATCCATGGAGGGATTAATTGTGCCCAAAACTAAAAATAAGTACGGGCAGAGAACTTTAGAATATTTAATTCCAAATTTTTTTAACATATTGCCCTATAAATTTAAATCGTGTAACAATGCTAATAAAATTATTTTTATTTTAAGGAATTGGTTGGAAGATAGAACTTCTTTATATTGATGCACCACAATTTATTTAATTTATTATATATTGATTCACCATATGCATTTTTCGTATATCTATTCCTTTTATTTATATTTTGTAAACTTTTTTATTATTTTGTTGTATTTCTATGATAAATTTACATATTTGCTATTGGCTCCCGATGACAAACGGCAAAATTGCGGTTTATCGGGACGGCATTATTTTTGTTTTCAAATGTTATGTTTTATTTTCTCAATAAAGAACTTTCAAAAAAAAAAAAAAAAAAAACTATTGGTCAAATAAAAAAATATATAAACAAAATCGACCCCAAATATGACGTAGATTCACTGGTTTCTCGCTTATAATAATAATAATAATCATTTATTCCAAACCTTAAGGTGGGGAGTGCAAGCCTCTAAGATTCTAAATGAATACAGAATAAGAATAAAACCAAATTTAAAAATATGCGTCTGCTTATCTCAAAAATCTACGTCTGCTTATCTTATGCATCGAGTTTTTGTTACATCATGTATTATGAAATGTGGTTTTCACATAATAATATTTCATATTATATGTGATTCCTTAGTCAGGCGCTGAAGCGCAAGACTGATCGTCCTGCCTTAATGTAACAATATTCACCGCAGTTGATGTAGCAATGCAGTGCCCTATGCAATATTGAGTACGTATAAGAGAAATAAGTAATAGTATACTTAGTTCACCCAGTGTTCGAACACTTATCTTGAATTTAACCGTCCGAATTGAAATATTTTAGAATATCATATGAACTCAAATATTTCCATTTAAAAAAATAAATAAAGTTGACAGAAGGCGCTGAAATTTCTCATTGCAGAATTAACCACGGCCATTTGTTTCTCGGGATTCTCCGGCCGCGACATCACTGCTAGTCGCGTACAATACTTATTCCGGACAATAATATTACACACTCAATTATTCCTAATTGTTTCTCCTCTGTCGTAAGGAAAATGAGCATAAATACATTAAATTATTATTCTTAAGTATGCTCATGCTCAGTGCAATAATACTGGGGACGCAATGACACAGATTGCGTTTTAAGTATGTAAGAAGGCACCTATTTCGTAAACGTCACGCAGAACTATGGGACGCTGACCTGGTAGCCTAGCACAGACACAATTTTTGAAGTTTCGGACATGCGATATCGCGAACTTCATTCATTACTTTTGCATTGACGCCATACAAATTCTGCCGCGAGGCACCGAATAAAGATAGCCATATCGCATACTGCAGTAGGGAATGTATTACGAAAACCGATGAAAATATGTAAAATTGATTTAGAAATATTAATAATAATATTAAAATCAATATGGATGTTGTAAAACAATGTTTTCATTCATAATGTTAAAAACAAAATTGTTGAAAAATACCCGTTCACGAAAACGCAACTCTATTTGTCGTGGCCCCCGTGACGTCATAATTCGGTCTCGCTCCTATGTTTCACATTTTTAGTTTCATAGTAAACGTCAAGGGCCACATGAATAGTGACGTAAAAGGGGCGTGGCCAACGCGGACTAGTGTTTTCGCGGTGATTTGAAATTGAAAACTTAAATTAATTTTTAACCTGCTAAAAATTGAGAAAAAAAAATTGATTATACAATACATTGTGTAATCAATTTTAATATTTTTAAAATAATAAAAAAATGTTTTTTTCCTATTTGAAAAGATGTGTCTGTGCTACGGCTCCTGACTCGGGAAAATGCGTGGCAACTGGCGGCTGATAGCATTTACCTTGCAGGCAGTTTGTGGAATCCATATGCTCCATGTAGGAAGCAGAGATGGGTTAATGTCAGTGGTGATACTGTATCAATATTGTGACCCATGCACCGTCGGGGCACTATTATGAATTTGTTGTAAGTCCCACGATAACATTCCCTCAACGTGATAAATTTATTACACGTTCTATTCTGGTGGATGTACAATAGCACCCCTACTGATGCGAATAAAAAAAAGATTATCCATATAATAGACGTTGTCTTGCTTCTATACCTCTTTTCTCTGTGGTTATCACGCAGCTTTTCACGTTTTACTCTATTCTGTTTATATCACGCCATTTCCGGTCAACTGTCGATTATTTATCGCTTAGAAATGTCACTTTACGCGAATGTCAAAACAAAAAAAACCTTCTTTTTCGGATTTGTGGCTTGTGTACCTACAGCATAAGAGACTTTCAAGGTCCATATAAAATTATTTTTATTACATTTACATAAAGATACATATAAAATAATTTGACACCGTTGGTTGTTGCAAAATGGAAAACATATAATTCCCAATTAATTTGTCGATCAACCGAAAATGGGCGTGTCATAAATTTATCACGTTTGGGGAATTTCATTCGGAATACCGCAGCTCATTCATCTGTGAGTTTGAATAGAATGAAATTTCATTAGTTTTTTGTATATTTTCCACCGCATAATCTCCAACGGAACATGCCATGATACACTTATTCCTCTGCTCGATAGTTTTTCTTCCTCACCGCTCCGTGGTCGAGTGGTCAGGCGCCGACGGACAATCAAATATTTCCCGCTTCGAATCCCAACTCGGTCAAAACTATGGACGTAGATGTATAATTATATACTTTCATTGATAATTACACGCAGAGCGATCAGGCGGCTTTGTTCCGATGTTTCGATAGTTTTTTCCACTAATCAAACGAGTAAGCATTTATTTTATATAACTCAATAAATAAAAATAAAAATTAAAAAGTCATTTTGTGTGTACTCACCTTTACTCGGCTCGCGGCACGATGCAACGGCAGAGTAACCCTAATTATCTCGTCATTACTCAATATTAGTATCGGAAGCCAATTATCAGCATTCCACATGGTTTGCGACACCTCGAATAGTGCAGACGTAGTTAGTCTTAAGCTGGCTAAACACAAGATATGGACAACACGCCATCTTCGTTGGAGGGGGAAGATTCTTATCCGATTTACGCCTGTGATAGATCGCCAACGCTGGCCAAGTTAATAGGAGTCATAGAATCTGGAGTCAGAAATGAAGATATAGTTTAAAGCTGAAAGTCATAGCGAAATATATCGAAGCTGGGATTTGAATGCGCTCTACGCACAGAATTTAAATTAAATTTTATTCTAACCTTGCTTTGAGTAAAAGACGTAATTTTCATTTTCAATTTTTCAACCATGTAAAACTCAAACTTTATTGTATACAGCTTGATCAGAATGACAGCTGTCAAACTGTATGAATTATTTTAGTTTTAAATGGTTTAAAAGCTGTTTTTATACAATATGTTGGTTCATATGTGATATACCAACGTGCCAGATATGAAGAGTTTCTGCGGTATTAATGTAAATCACCCTTTTACGTCATTCCCGTACAAGCTATATCAGACTAGATTAATAGAAATTCTAACATGACGAACTGTCATTTTAATCAAGCTATATTCAATAGACTGTAGGGATCTTTTCCACAACTAACTTTTTCCAAATTCTCATGTTTCACGAAAAAATTATTTAGGTATGTTTAAATACTGTTGGAAGTAAAAAAAAATGTAAAGATACCTACAATAAAAAATGTGTGATATTTATTTATTTATTTTCTGCACATACCTATATACAGGTGAAAATGATATTTATTACAAAATTATTAAATATTTACAATAAAAAAATAGGCTCTATAATTATGCATATAAAAACTAAAAAGAAACAATTATAAAAGTAATAAAAATAAAATATATACATGCGTACATAATATATATAATACATATAAAACAATAATCAATATCTTTATATAAAAAAAAATATTTTTTACTATATTATTATGTATCTACTAATAATAATTCTAGACATGTTGTTCTAAAATGAGTTAGATTATTTACAAAAATATCAATTTTATTACATTCAATTGACATGTGATAAGTGCTTTTATTTCATGAAAAAATTGTCCACTAAACAAATGAAAATAGTAATTTAAATGGTAAAATACCAACTGCAGTGAATCTTGCTCATTTGTTACATGAAGGCAAGACTATCAGTTTTACTCTTCAGCGCCAGTTCAAGGTATCACATATGTGAAATATTTTTTTATGTCAAAATCACATTAAAATTAATAATTCGTATTGACCCTCATTGGAAATCGAACCCGCGACCTCATGCACGGCAGCCCACCGCGATTGCTACCAACCTTATTATAATGATTCTTTTGATTGTATAAATGATTACGAATCTCGTCTTGAATAATCAACATCATTACTTGAAGTGTACTTGAGCCATCACAAGGTCGTCACCAGTCTTTGAACCCGCGACCAGAGTGATTCATCTATTCGACTGCGATCAAAGATTGATTTTTCAAAATGGCTTAAGTAAAAAATTGTGCATTTTTAAGTAAGAATGCAGTGAAAACATATTTATAACATTAATACATCTACATTAATTCATTCCCTTCTCCGCACCTAATGGTCACTGCATAGGTAGTCGTTCACTAGAGCAGTGTATTACATGATCCTTTTATTACATGAAGGTAGGATGATCAGTCTTGCGCTTCAGTGCCAGTCATGTTGTCAATGTTTCATGCCAGGGACCCCCACGGGAATCGAACCCGCGACCTCGTGCGTGATAGTCCAACGCTCTAACCACTACTCCGCGAGGGTGACAGCCAGCTGCATAACCAACATGAATCTCTTTTCACCAACTGTAACTGTGTTCGCCAGTATATATCTTAATTATTTGACATTTCTTAAAAAATAATTTATTCTTTTTGATTAAATGTTTTATCTTACTCTATTAGTACTTGATATTACTTTTTTTTAAAAATATTATCGATTCACTTGCCGATCAATATTTACTATTGCTTTAAAGAGTGGAAGTTGGAGGAAAAAGAACAATATTTATTTTGGTTATTTAGAGTTCTTAAGACTTTGGCCTTTCGATCGATGACTAAGGCCATTTTGAAAAAAAACATTATTTTCATAAGCATTTTGATGATGCATACTGATTTATAAATTTTTTATTTATTTATTAAATTTCATTAGTCAAGTCTTAAATCATTTATATGTGTGATTTGATAAAAACACACAAAACTAAAAAATACATTGAAGACACATCCAGCGACTTAATTTCTCTCTTAAATACTAACTTTCACTCCCTATTCCCATCCCTTTCCCTTTCCTTCATATAAAATGATCTATTCCTAATCAAGTTTTTTCAACCGTATTTTGAATAAAGCATCAAGTATTACGCATATTATATCCATCCATACTTCCTCATATAAGGGAGATTATAAATATGTTTCTGTCAAGAAAATCCTAAGAAACATGATATAATATGTGCTCTATTGATGATCAACGTCCGACAATACGATTAATTAAAGTTATGCTTAAAAAAAATAATAACAAGAAGTATTTTTATAATAAATACCATACAATGCCTTGTCCTTGAAGCTTCTATGGAAGTAAAAATATTTTTCAAATGATTTTTATTATTTGTCGGTTAAGCAAATCATCATCAGACACGATATCGTGAGCATACGTCATCAGTGCCATCACTGTGTGACGTCATAAATGTATTTTGTATTTTTGCCACGATGGATATATGTTTTTTCAAAACTATGATGGAAAAGATGACTTATCAGAATCCCGACAGAACGGAGAAATTTAGTCTTCGAAGGCGAAGCGGAGTTATTGTGAGTGAAGAAAAATTTATAAAAAAATAAAATAGTCTGTGCAATTCGTTTGTTAATCGGAAAATTAATAAGCGAGATACGAGAAATTTGGAAGGGAATATGGATATCTAGGCGTTTACAGGGCTTATGACCTGTCATTGGCTGGGTTAAGTGGCCACTTGATGTATTACAACATTCCCCATTTCACCTAGTATTTGATATCCATATCTGCCAATATACAGTAAAATGGCGCGACGCTTCACATGTGAACACTCTCTGTCATCCATTGAGAAAATTACAATTTCAGGTCATAAGCCCTGTAAACGCCTAGATATCCATATTCCCTTCCAAATTTCTCGTCTCTGTTGAGATGTCAAATTGTAATTATTAGCCCGTAATGGGTGAAATCCAGTTTTTGTCTACAAGTATTTGGACACACTCAAAATGTTGTTTATAGATACAATAATTTAGAGTGGTGTAAGAAATGCGATTGGTGGCGGTGATCGCATGTAAATTGTTTATTTGAATAATATTTCGTGTAGTTTGTAAGGGAAATTGATTCAAATAAATCCCATGTCAAATGTCGGGTAAAACGCCCTACACTATAACAACAACAGTTGTTTGTGACAAAGAAATGCACGGCTCGTTAGTCGTTGGCTTAGCAACGCAAAGTTGTGGGTTCGAAACCCCTTTCAACCGATAGCAAATGTGACTCATATATTATTATAGTGTCACTTGTGTTTTGTGTTTGGTCTTACAAAAGGCAGATAACTTTGTTTTATTCCTTTTCCGAACCTGATGGTGCATAGGGCACTGTATCGGTAAACCAAGTGCAGTTTACATTTATTATAGTCGTACGCTTTATTACCAGTCCAAGGTATCATGTATGATATATTTTTATGTGAAAACTACTATTACTACTACTATGGTGCATAGGTCATTGTATTGGTACACCAAGTGCAGTTTATCTTGATAATTTATTAAATAAAGCCAAGATGATTGGTCTAACGCTTCATTGCCAGTCCAAAGTATAGAATATGAAATATTTTTCTATGAAATACACACTTAAACAAGCCTTTCATATTAATCTCGTCTGCAAAATATTTTTTAAATGCGAGTTTTCGATGCTCCAAAACCTGTCAAAATAGCTTGGCAGTTTTATTTTTGTGAATATTAATTTCGAACCCGCGGCCTCGCGGATGTTTTTATAGCCAACGTGACAACCACTGCACCAAGATGACTCTGTCGCCATGTTAGTATTCTAAAAAATAAAATGCATCGTCCGTAGTTTTTTCCAGGAAGAAAAACACAAGAAAGAAACACACGCAACCGACATTTTACACAATACTATTTTACTTTCGTTTTCCCTGTTATTATGTAGTAGCGCTGTTTTTGCATATCACTATAATATTTCTTCATAATTATGATACGTAGAGGTGTAATCATCATGGATCTAAAAATCTATATTTAAGGGGATTCGGTTATAGCATGCGGTGCTAAAAACAGCTTTTTTGGAGGTTGCGGATGCGCGACCAATCACTGCTAGTATTAATAAGGTACGTCACGTAAGATTTAATCACTGAAAAGCAGATAATTCTTTTGAATTTTTTAAAAATAAGTAGTAACTTTTATGTTTTAAACAACCGCCAGAATCTAAAATGTCATTATTTAAGCAATGCACACACACTGCGTCTGTTATTGACAACGACAGTTTCTTGACAACGATTTCCAAGTTAAATAACATATTATTACTTATACCACTTTAATTAAAAAAAAATGAATATGGTCTTACGGCGATTTCCCACACTTCTATCTTCGTAGGTGATCGTAATTTATTTCTTTGTATGTATTAACCTCTTGTAGTCTTGTATTAGATTTAAATCTATCGACGGTTATGCAATGTTCTGTCAATCTGTAGTTTAGATTAAAATCTATTGATGGCTATATCAAATTCTGCAATGTTGATTATACTAAAATCTGACGGCTATGCAAAGTTCTGTCAATCTGTAGATTATATTAAAATCTATTGACGGTTATGCAAAGTTCTGTCAATCTGTAGATTATATTAAAATCTATTGGATAAGGGAAAATAGTAATAGTAGTAGTAACAATGAGTTTTACAAAATGGTTCGATACTTCTTAATATCGATCTCTTAATAAAATAAGTGACCCACTTTTTTCTCCGATTGATCTTGGCGGCAAAAATCGATAACCAATCGCGTATTTAAACACCTCTACAAACTCGTTTATTAATGTTAGTTTTAAGCATATCTTTTTTGCTAGTAAATATTCCGGTGAGTGGATGCTGAAAGAAATAGTTTATCATGATTCATTTAGCCAATGTATTTTTCTGCTACTCTCCCTCATCCGCACCCAATGGTGCATAGAGCACTGCATTGGTACACCAAGTGCAGTTTATTATTATCAATTTGTTACATGAAGGCAAGATGAAGAAGTCTTACGCTTCAGCGCCAGTCCAAGGTATCACATATTATGAAATATTTTTATGTTCAAATCACATTCCATTAAACATTTCGTTTTTTGAACCGCAAAATAATATTACGAAAATTAAAACATTACTTAAATTGAAACGGTCACTAGTAAATCCAAATAATGATTTTTTGCAAGATTAAACAATGTTATTTTTAAAATTGTAGATGGTAGGTAATGACCATTAAAAATAAATTTAATTAATTTTGTTATATTTTTTTCGTTTACAAATATACTAAACAGAATTCTACCTAAATGACCTTGCTGCATCGACAAATATTTCATTAAAATAATATCAAAATGATAATTTTATTTAATTTTTAAAGTTTACGCACGTTTTAGCTACACGCATTACACGTACTTAATTATTTACATGCGTGAATTTAAGACATTTTAATAGATTTACGCATATGTTTTAAAACGCTTACATTGCATCGTCTTATTTCATCTGACTTTATGACACGCATTTTATCGAAAAATAATGACATTTTATAAAGGAAAAACGATGTTATAAAAGCAACGTTTTTTCAATTTGTATTTTAGTTATTTTTTCTGCTGGTTTCGTAATAACCGCGTAAGTTATTTTGTGTTGAACTATAGAAATTTTATTATTTTATTTTATTTATTACATATTATAATTTACATTTTACTAATTTTGTTTCATTATTTTTACCTATGCAGTATGTAGGACATGTAGGTACCATGTATTGGAGTTGCTAATTATTGGATTTATTAGAGAGAAAAAAACATTCTATTTGTGCATTTTTTTTGCTTCATTTTTAAATTTGTTAAATTTTGTAGCTGGATATTTTGCTATTTAATACAAATTAATAATAAAGTTGTCAACACTACGGTCAACCAGTTCAAGAACCGTTTAGATGCAGAAAGCAGACAAGAAGTAGTACAAAAGATATAGGCGCACCAGCAAAAGCTGCCTGCCTATAATAATAATAATAATAATAAAATTAACAATGATTAAAATGTTCTGCTAAGTCTGACAACAAAATTCAAAATATGTAGTACTCGTATTTCCTCCCGATCCTGCGCCGTCCCCATCCACTGTCTTCCAGCAGACTTCCTGATGTCGTCCACCCATCTCATCGGTGGACGTCCTTGAGGCCTCTGGTTCCTCGGTCTCCACACCAGAACGCGTTTCGTCCATCTGTCGTCCGTCATTCTGGCTATGTGACCGGCCCATTTCCACTTCAACCAAGCAATTCGCTGCACCACGTCGCAGACCTTTGTCTGGCGTCGGATCCAATCTGTTATGTTTAATTACTACTTACTAATTTTTTATTTAATATCTATGCAATTTAAAATGTTTTATGTACCCACTATTAAAAATCTAAAACAATTAATTTTCAAGAACTTGTCTGTATTTGTACTTAAAACGCTAACATCCACTTGTCATTCTATTTTTCGCAACTGTCACGGCGATTCGTCATAAACTTGAATTAAAAACCCGGCCTTGTATTGAATGTCACCCAACCTTAACCTGGATATTTGGTTCCGATAGATTTGCACCGTAATTATGACGGACTAGGTTAGGTTACACGGAGTTGGCTTAGGTTACAACATCCCGTATTGTTATTTTATTGGTATTATCGAATTAGGTTTTGTAATTGCTTCACGCCAGTTAGTTTGATCGCGAAGAACAATAAACAAAACAAAATTGCGATATCAGCAAAAAGGGGTGGGAAATTTAATTTAGAATGTTTTGCGCCATGAATACTAAACTGCACAAACTCGAAAATTCACATTTTGGGAAATCGCAATAATGTGATTTCGATTTCAGTACTGTTTTATTTAAATCGTATTTTTTAAATATTAATAAATGATGGACGATGTAAAAATTTTTTGGCATAATTTGTAATTTTTACGTTAATTTCTTACCACTACAAAACTAGGCGGACAAACTCTATGGCCTTGTTTAATCACACTCGTTCATTGACTCCTATTATTATTTATTATTATGTATAATTTATATAGCGCCGTTTTCGTATAAATATACCTCAAGGGCGCTTTAAATATCGAATTTAACGGCTCGGGAAATTTAAAATGAGTGAAAACTCAATTTCTGAGTAGAAAATACCATTATCAAAATTAATCAAAAGATTTTGAGAACATATAGGATATAGGTCTTAAGTTTCTTTCGAAACATCACTTCACTCTCACAGTTGCGCACTTCTGGTGGGTGAGCATTCCAAGCCACAGGGCCCGCAACCGCAAAAGCGCGCTCTCCAAATTTTGTGCGCTGATTACGGATAGGTACTAAAACCCTGCCTATAGCTGTAGACGTAGCTGATCGAAGTGTGATAAGTGATAAGTGTGATAATATGAACATACTTTTTTACGGTAGTTGACAACACACTCCTTGGTTGGCAATGCCGAGTGCACACAGTGTAATCCACTGGGTAGGCACTTACACAACTTTTTACACAGTTAGAGCTTATCATAACCTTAATGATTTGATTCTCTATCTAATTATCTGTTTTGTTTTACTTACAGGGCACACCTCTCCCGGGTGAGATGAGCTGATTCCTCCACAATGGCCCTCAAGGTGATCCACCTGCTAGCCGTCTGCGTGATCAGCCTCACCATCTACGGGTACGCCTCCTTCTACAGCAGTCCCGGGCCCTTCCGCCACCCCAGCCCGCCCAGCCCGCAGGACAGGAACGCCACCCTGCAGCCAGACCCCGACTGGGCGAGGCAGGCCAACACCTCGGCTAACGCGTCAGCGGTCTCCAGTCAACCCTCCTCCGTCACCGCCTCGCCCGCGAACGTTACGACCAAACCGCGCCTGCCAGATCTAAACAAGGGGGTCAGGACCAGGACTTTCTACGTCGCGGGCCACGACGTCCCGCGACCCGAAGTTTGCCCGGATTTAGGAGCTCATTTGAAGCTTTTAGTCATTATAATGTCCGCTCCATCGCACTTCGACGCGCGCATGGCAATCAGGCAAACTTGGGGCCACTTCACCAGCCGTAACGACGTTTCTATATCTTTCCTTCTCGGTGCTACGGAAGATTCGAAAGTAGACGCAGCTATAGAAGATGAAGGCTGGATGTATTCGGACATCGTAAGAGGAAGATTCCTAGACAGCTATAACAATTTGACCCTTAAAACTATTTCCATGATGGAGTGGGTTTCTGATTACTGTCCCAAGGCGAGATACGTGCTGAAAACAGACGACGATATGTTCATCAACATACCGAAGCTTTTGAACTTCACGGACAAACACGCGAAAGACAAAAATGTGATATTTGGGCGGTTGGCTAAGCGATGGAAACCAATACGAAATCCAAAGTCGAAATATTTTGTGTCTCGGAATCAGTATCGACCAGCGTTGTTCCCAGATTTCACAACAGGTCCAGCTTATGTGTTTCCATCTTCCCTGGCTAGAGAGTTGTACAAGACGTCGCTGGACCAAACGTACTTGAAGCTGGAGGACGTGTTCATGACGGGAGTCATAGCGCAGAAACTAAAAGTCAAAAGAACTCACGCCGCGGAATTTCTCAATAAGAGAGTGCCCATGAATGCGTGTACAGTGCAACGTGCCATCAGTATCCACATGGTAAAGTTTGGTGAACAGTTTGATCTCTGGAAGAAGCTGTTAGATGGTAAAGCCAAGTGTAAATGATTCAGCAATGGTGCTCATGTCAACATAGCATACACTAAACCTATCGCTATATTTTGACTCGTTATACCTATATTTAAGATGCCATAGAAAAAACGAACTATTTTAAAATTTGTGATTGATTTCTAGGATACGTATTTTTTATACCATAACTGAATGATATAACGTTATTATTTTAAGTTTTTTTCAAACTTATATGTATTATACAACGTAACATCTCATTAAGTACCTATTTACGTATTTTATTTATGTGATTAGGAAGAAATTTTTTAATACGCGCTATACCGAATTTTTAATTTTAAGGATTTTTATCGCCGAATTTCATCATCTTAGTATTTTTTACTTAAATTAAGACTTAATTTTTATAGCTACTACCTACCTATATTTTTTTTTTAAATACCGTGGAACCGCGATAAACTGGATATTATGTATTGAAAAAAACAAGTTTTTTTTAACAACAAATAAAAATATAAATTAGAAATATTATGCAATTTATCAATAGTAAATTCATTTAGAATTTTAACCATTCGGACTGCCACGGAGACAAAAATATCAATTGTATTCCGTAATAATTTGTTTAGAATACGGTTAATAAAAAATAGCTGTACCTAATTACTAGTATATAACTTAATTCTAGATAAATAATTCTTTGGACTGTTTATTCATTCCGATATTTTTTTTGCGAATTCGACTAAGAATTATTATTCATTAGGAGGAAACGCTGCCACGTGACCCGCGGCCGTTTCTCTACACAATCGTAGTCCTGAATTTCTCCCTGGAATTTAGCACTAGATCAATGATTTTTTCACACGTTTTAGGTGTCGACCAAAAGCATGTTTGTATCGTCTCATTTTTAAAATTATTGATTTAACTTAATAAACGAATTATCAAAAAATCAAAAAATCAAAGACGCAAACACGCCTCATGTCGATATCCAAAAAGCGTGAAAAAATCGTTTCTCTAGCGCTATTAATCCACGAAGAAAATCAAGGAATACGATCGAATAAAAATATCCAGCCATCCTCTTAATAAATTATAGTATTTCTCTCCGTGGCATTTATCGTAACCAATCCAGGTTCTATGTTCTATTATAATCTATGAACACTGCCAAAATTCATCATTATAATTAATGCAAATTCCAAATGTTGTAACAAATTCATTTAATATTAATAATTTGTTTGCACTGATAATATTTGTAACTTTACAATAATTACGAATACAATTCAACCGTTCCATGTTTTAGGATTCATTCGGAGTTTGTTTTGGATGAAATTACCATCAGTTTGAATTCAGATATGCTGCTTGTTATTCAAAATTGTGACATTGCCAAACAAAACCACATTTTCCATATTAAAAGCATCTGGAATTCTTTAGAATTTCAGACGTTTTTTCCTTATATCGAATGATATCAACCAATACCTTGAAAATAACAAAACGAACTATACACGGAGTAACAAAAACTCGTAGTACAACTGGTCTACTTCGTATTATGGAGTCAAATGTGCAATATAACTTTTGGATCTGAGCTTTAAAAAAAAAAATTCCCGTTAATCTTTCATAAGTATTTACCGCAGATTAAGTAAAATTTTATTCAAATTCGCTTTTTGCTTTTGTTTTCTTTATAGGTGGTATTAATTTTACTAAATAAATTATATTTAATAACAATTTGTGTAAATTTCTTAAAAATAAAATTAAAAAAATCAACTTACTCAATTTTCTCGAAAACTGTAGGTCAAATAAAATTTAAAAATTCTACAAAATCGACTTGTACATCCAGTCTTATTACACTGCGTATACTCATTATTTACAAAATATCGACGATTGACTGCCTATTTATCTTAATCAACATTTCGTAGATTTTGCAGGATGTTCTAAGATTTACCAACAACTAAACTTATTTTTTAAAATTGTAAACATACATGTAAACATATCGTAAGCGAAGGTGCTGCGCATTTTAAGATTAGATTTTTTTCTAAATTGATACGCGTAAAACGGCGCGGCGTTAAAAAATAATGATAAATATACGGTCAACCATGATATATTTCATTGCATTTTTGGTTAAAAAATTGTTGTATAATTTATTAAGAGCCAACCGCGATGCAATTGCGAACAATTATTATTTAGAGTATTATATTTTTCTATTGTATCATTATTATTGGGATCGTCTTAAACCATAGTGTACTCATTCGCTTTTGATATTTTATATTGATATATTGATATTGTATACACCAAATCATCATCAATTATACAATTAAACAGGGTGTAACAAAACTCGATGTACAACCCGAAAACTGGTGAATCTACATCGTATTTGGAGACGATTGTGTAATATGACTATTTAATCTGAACTAAAAAAAAATTTTTTTTTTCTTCGCACAAAAGTTTTCATAAGTATGGCAGATTAAGTAAAATTGCTCAAATTCTTATTAAAACGCGTGTTTTAATTTTGTTTTCTTCATGGATAGTATTGATTTGACTAAGTTCACGATATTTGATAACAATTTGCAAAAAAAGTTCGAAAAAAAATCACTTTGTACTAAATTTTCTCGAAAACTAAGGGACAAATAAATAAAAAAATCTACAAAATCCTACAAAATCGACTTCAAATATGATGTAGATTCACTGGTTTCCCGCGTGTACATCGAGTTTTGTTACACTCTGTATAATATTTAATCTAATAAGTTAACCAATCATAGATTTGTGCATGATCAAGAAAGAGGGTTCTCTCTAGATGACCTTGATTATACCTATTTTAGACCCTTTAATTCACGTCCTAACCCAGAAAAGTAAAAAGTGAGTTAGTGCAGTTAGGGCTCCATTTTATATATAGGCATAAAAAAACATTTATACAATCATAAAATCGTTTTTTAGACTGCATATCAAGTAGTTAGTTTTTGCAGTGCGTTGATAAATACATTATCGTTGTTTCGATGACGCTCTGCTCTTGGGATGCTAATTTATCATTTGCGTTTGAAATTAAAGTTAGCTACGCCAACAGAAGGCACTCTTTATAAATAACTGCTATTGGCATTATAATTTATACATTGTCAGGTTTTAAACATCTGGTGCTGTGTGGAGTTTGGGTAATTTTCGGTTTAAACGAATCGTTTTCCCAGTCATTAGCGAAACATCATATCGGTAACATACCAGTAACAATGTTTGCGTAATGTTCTCAGTATGTTTACACAACTGGTTGATTATGTCAATAATTTTGAACACCTGAATGTATTTAATAAAGTTTGATATTTGGATCCAATTTTCCAATTCTTCATTTTGGATCCAATTGTTTCCGTATACGGAAAATAGAAAGTGACCCGCAACAGTCTCTCCGTACAATCGTATTCCTTAATTGTCTCCCTGGAATTTAGCACTAGAGCAATGATTTTTTCACCAATTTAAAAAAAATGAATGTACGTACCTATTTATCTCATTTGGCAAATATACTATAAAAATAAGATGATGAACACACTTCTTGTTAAGAAATCTAAAATGTGCGCAAAAATCATTCCTGTAGCGCTACATTCCAGGGAGAAAATCAAGGACAACGATTGTACGGAGAAACGGCCGCGGTCGCTTGATAGCGTATCCCCTTCAGTGTACAAATTAATGACATTGTGTTTTTAGTTATTTCTATTTAATTTTGAATCAGCATATTTATAAATACCTACGTAGTATTTTAATTATCAGAGAATCATCAGTCAACTTTGTATATCTAAGTATTACTATTTTTATATTTCAATGACAAAGTGTTTAATTTTTTATTGTTTTGCGTCACATTTTTATTTGCAAAGTTAAAATTTACCACCTTGTAAATATTTTAAGTATTATTGATTATGTATCAAAGACATTTTTATTTCGGTGATTTTTGGACAATTATAATAAATTAAAAAAGTATTAGCATTAAGACAGTTTTTTTTATTTTGTCGAAAAATTTACATATTTTATTGTTTTAAATGAATGTATTTAATAACTTGTTATTTATGTATATACATATACATATTATACACCCAACTTATTTGTTTTTTTGTAGTATTTTATTTATATAAAAATAATATCAAAATTTTATGGTTTTAGTATTTTTCTGAGTCTGATGTTTATTTTTTAAGTAGATATTAATTACATTGCACTTTTTATATGAAATAAAGTAGCGATTTTTAAAATGTATGTTTGGTACATTTTTTCAGGTACCTAATATTAATTTATTTTCCCAAGTTACCCATAATGTAAACTTGTATAAAATCATTATTTTGAAACAAATATTTCATGTAAATATTATTACTCAAACATCGTCTATGTATGTACAATACCGCATGTAAGCCATCGATTAAAATGTTCAGGAGATACCTACAAAAAGAATTTCACAAGAAAATATTTTTAAATTTTTTTAATACGATTTGTTTTGTTTTTTTTTTGTATATGTATAAGGACATGTATATTTACTAGTATTATGTAATACTGCTACTATTTTCCCTTATCCGCACCCAATGGTAAATAGGGCACTGCATTCATACACCAAGTGCATTGGATCTTGACTGTATTTTCGTCAGTACGTGTTGCTTCAAATAAAGATTAAATACATACATAATATTGCATTTTTAAAAAGTGAAAATGATTTATTTTGACTGATTGCAAGACATCTATAAATTGATCCATTTTTAAAATGAATGAATCTACCAATCAATACGTCACCTCTAAAATTATAAAAAAAAGGTTTTTGAATCATCAAGGAATTGCACTTGATATTCAATGATCAAATAATAAAGTTCAATAGATCGTATTTTGTGTTATTATTTTTACAAGTCAACCCCAAATGACAGTAATTTTTAACATTATATATATTTTATATACGTACCTAATCTAGCGCTATAATTATCTTAATCTTAAAAAATAATTATATAATATCCATGGGTTATGTTGCATTGATATTGTCTTTACACTGAAACAACTGTTTTTGTAATATTTTATATTAGTTTTTAAATACGTGTATCTATGTTTTGTCCTTGCAGATAAATACTGTGTTCTACCCATGACTGACTTGCATCAACCTTTATTGATAGCTCAACAGAGAACCCAGACCTAAAGCTTTGGAAAGGAATATGGATATCTAGGCGTTTATTTACCGAATAACGTTTAATATATTTATATTCCAAAGCCTCTCTGTTGTGATATCAATACAGTTATAGTTTTTTCGCCTCGTGGGGTAACGGTAGCGTGTTGGACTGCCATGCATCAGGCCGCAAGCTCGATTACCGATAGGGTCAAAGATAAATATTGTAATGTGATTTTCACATTGAAATATTTCATATGTGATACCTCGGGCTGGCGCTGAAGCGTAAGACTGATCATCTCGCCTCCAAATGATCAAGATTCACTGCACCTGGTTTATCAATGCAGTTCCCTGTGCACCGTTGGGTGCGGATAAGGGAGAGTAGTAGTACCTAGTAGTATAATATTAATATGAACAAACTCTTTTGTTTGGTCGACTTGATACAACCAAACTGTTACTAGTTCTTCTTGTTGATTTTTTAAAAAATATAATAAATCTTAAAGGAAATAAAAAAAAATTCCCTACAAGTTCGCGTCTTGATAAACAAGGATTTTCATGTATATTATGTACTACTTCTATAAATATTTTCTGCGTTATACATACAGGGTGTAACGAAACTCAATGTACAAGCGGGAAACCAGTGAATCTACATCATATTTGAAGTCGATTTTGTAGATTTTTTTTTTTTTATTTGACCCTTAGTTTTTGAGAAAATTGAGTACGAAGTTGATTTTTTTTTCGACGTTTTCTTGCAAATTGTTATCAAATATCGTGTATTTAGTTAAATTAATACTATTCATAAAGAAAACAAAATTGAAAACGCGTTTTAATAAGAATTTGACTAATTTTGCTTAATCTGCCATAGGTACTTATGAAAACTTTTGTGAGAAGAAAAAATTTTTTTTTCATGCTCAGATTAAAAAGTCATATTACACAATCGTCTCCATATACGATGTAGATTCACCAGTTTCCCGCTTGTACATCGGTTTTTTTACACCCTGTATAAACGTAAATAATATACGCCAATTATCTACTTATATGCACTATTCTTGACTCTTATCTTAACTATTTCTATGCACTAACACGCTAATTAATATAATATATAATATATTATAAAAATAAAAATTAATATAATGATTGCGATAAATGTATCGTTTATGTGAGAATAAGATATAATATGAAAATGGTTGTTTCACTGTTATTTGAATATTCAAGTCATATGCTATTCAGATATATTTATTGTGCCAATTTTATATTCAAATATGGTTTTATTTTATATTTATATGTAAAGTGTAGTATAATGTTAATATTAATTTTAGTTTAATTAATTAATTGTTAGGTTGATTGTGCAGTTTAAAAACCATGAATTGGCCAATTAAAAATAGCACAACTTTCAATCTTTTTTTTACATATTTTTTTTTTACACAGTAAATTTCTCCAACACTGACAGTAAGAATTTTGTCATCATGAATAATATAGAGAAATTGGCCAATATTTTGCCAACATGAACAACTTTAACTCGAAAACGAAAATTATACTAGCATAAATAATACAAATATTTTGGCCAACATGGGTGTAAAAAAACATAATTTGGAACATGTGGGTGAACTGGATATGAATTTTGCCAACATGAACAATACAGAAACTTTTGTCAACATGAACAATACATAATTTAAAAAAATATGAATCTCGCACTGTTAAAATACTTTTTTTAAACATACAATTTTTTGTTGATTTAAAAAAAGGTAATATTATTTATTTAAAACTGAATCACATTTTATTACCGAATTAATATTTTCCTGATAATACCTTACCGATAATGGCATCTATTGACATTCAATAACACTAAAAACAGTTTTGTATAAATTTTCATCTTTGTTGTAGGTACCTTATATGTATTATTGTATTTATCGGTAAATTATCATTTCTCGCTTATTAATAACAAACGGATTGCACCTATATTTTTGTAATTTTTCGTTTTATTTATACGCTTTCACAGAAAAAAATGTTGCTACAATGAAACAGGAGTAAAATATTATTTTATTATGAACGCAGGAAAAGGGACTGATACAAATGTGTCATTTTGTATTTTTTATTTGTGAATTTTTTATCGATTTAAACACTATTTAAAAGTTTTTTTCCTAGTATTAAGGACCTTGTTAAATGGTTAATTTTTAAGTCATCACTATTAAGTTTAAATAATTGTAAATACATATTTCGAATGTAAATCTTTGTATATGGCTATAAATATATTTCTACTTGATTAAAAGACATTTTGCCTATAGTAATTTTTAATTTTATTTCACCCCATGTTATAAAATGTGAATAGATCTTGTCAACAACATTTTTGAAATGTGAAATTATTTACTGTTTCATCGAAATTGGGCTTTTTAGAATTTAATATCTCGACATACGGAAGAGCTAGAAACATGTTTCTTTGTTTCTTACTATTTTGATAGTGAATAAAATTATTATGATAGTGAATATAGTGATTTTGATAGTAAATATAGTGATTTTGATAGTGATTATGATAGTGAATTAAGTGATTTTGATAGTGATTATGAGTAGTGATGAAAGTAAACGAACCAAACACGCTTCTCAATGAAATCTTAAAAGTGTAAAAAAGTGCATTGCTCTAATCGACTAGTGCTACATTTCAGATAGAAAATCAAGGACTACGATTGGAATGGCTAGTTTAAATAAAATAATTCTTTACGAATCTAATGCTCATTGTACTACCAAACCGGGTTGCGGTTACCCAACTTTATCAATATGAAATAATTAAATAATACCTAATGAAGGTGTTTTTCTCATTATACCTATATTTCATAATATATGAGATACCTTTGGCGCGTTCATACGCTCTGATAATCGAGATTCTCCGCACTTGGTGTACAAACTCAGTGTCCAATGCACCAAGGTGCGGATAAGGGAAAGGAGTCGTACCTTCTATTATCTAAATAGATAATGCGATACCATACAAACATTTTTCATATATTTAACTTATGTATTGGAAATTGGAGGGTAGGTACTTGACATGATTTAATTTTTAAAAAGTAAATTTGACAGTTGGTAACAGTTTTGTTTTTTGTTATTATTGTTTTGATACATTTTGTGAAAGATTTTTTTACTGATGTTTTTATATACGATTTTATTTTAAAATGTGTTTTTTAATATTTTTTTTCATTTTGCAAAGTAAACTACCTACTGCCTGTTATAAAAAAATTACAGTAAATACATAAATATCTCATGTTCACAAAATTAATCAAAATTCAAGAAATTGATGGACCGCTTTATTTGGAAGAGTAAGTATTATACCTACCTATGAATTATACAGAAAATGTGCTTATTTTATTTTTAAGCATATAAATTGTATGTAGGAAGATACTATTATCATCAATCCATATGCGCTACATAATATGTGAAGCATTTCTGACAATTAGCGGACAGTTAACCTCAGAGCTACGGGATGCGGACGTGATTTGGGAAGATGCACGGGAACTGGCGGCCGAACAGTATGTAGATCAGTATGTTCTACATAGGGAGCGGATATGGTATGATGATGATGATGATGAGTCTAGAAAAAAATCCGTATGTTTTGCCATAAAAATAGAAGTATATGGTGAATTATTCATATTTACAGCGTCAGCACCTTAGAAACCCACATAAGGTTGTGATTTTCACAATTTTCAGGGAGGTCATGTTATAATAGGTGTTATGATAGTTCATAATATTAAGTAGGTCTATTACCAGTTTCAATATTATCTAAGGTTTTTAGGACACCTACATATGTATAGGTAGATGGAGTAACAAAACTCGTAGTACAACCTGAAAACTGGTGAATCTATATCATATTTGGAGTCGAATGTGTAATATGACTTTTTAATCTAAGCTTAAATATTAGTTTTTTTCTCATAAAAGATTTCATTTGTACCTCAGATTAAGTATAATTACACAAATTCTTATTAATATGCGGTTTATTATTTTGTTTTCTTACGGATACTAAAAAACATATTATACAAAATCGACTCCAAATATGACGTAGATTCACTGGTTTCCTACTTGTACATTGGTTTTTGTTACACCATGGATAATAAAATAAAAGTAGGTGATCAAGATCCCCCCACCCCTTAATAGGACGGGACTGCGCGAGCGGCGTGCGCACCCCCACCGCGCGCACTCCCTCCCCTCGTCGCACTTACCCTTATGCGCCGCGCATGAACTCAGATGACCAGCTGCGAATAGGGTGAGCGTAGTTTGTAAAAATAATAGGAATAAAAATAATAAATCGTAAAAATAAAAAGTACATGTTTTTTTTATAGAAATGGGTTCTATTAACGATTCAGGGTTTTTTTTTTTGTTAACTGACTAAAAAATAACCCTATATTAATATTAGGACGTTTATTGTTTATTGTGTATTATATGTTTTTTTTACTTACAGGTACGATTACCACTAGATAGAATGATAGTCAATACCAAAAAGGTGGTTCGATATCTGCCTATTACCATCATGTTCTTATGTGGTTTATTCTGTATCTACAATACCCAAAAGTTTTTCCGCCGAAAACCTATAAGGCAAATAATGAAATTTGTTTTATTGGAACAATTGACAAATTACCCAAACACTCTAAAATCAGGCGTGAAAACTAGTACTCTTTATGAGGCAGGACACAGTGTGCCCAGACCTGAAGTCTGCCCAGATATGGGAGATCACCTGAAGCTTCTCGTGGTGGTCATGTCCGCTCCGCGCCACTTTGCCCAGAGGATGGCAATTAGGGAAACATGGGGAAATTTCACCAGCCGTGACGATCTATCTATCTTCTTCCTTATCGGAGAAACTGAAAACGCATCAGCTGAATCAGAAATAAAAACAGAATGCTTTAAATACTCCGATATCGTAAGAGGACGGTTCATTGACACCTACAATAATTCATCTCTAAAAGCTGTGTCCATGATGGAATGGATCTCAAATTATTGTTCCAAGGCTGGATTCGTGTTGAAGGCAGACGACAATACCTTCATCAACTTACCAAATCTTCTCAACTTCACGAGCAACCACACCAGTGACACGAATGCGATGTTTGGACAGGTTGTCAAACATTTGAAGGTAGAGAGACACCCGACGTTGAAATATTTTACGTCTAGGGATGAATATTTACCGGAATTTTACCCCGAATTTATCGTGGGTTCAGCGTATGTGTTTTCTCCTCTTCTGGCTAAAGATTTGTACATGAAGTCACTTGACGAAGTATTCTTGCGGCTGGAAGATGTATTCATGACAGGAATTGTAGCCCAGAACCTTAATATCAAGAGAATACAAGCTGATGAGGAATTTGTAAACGCTGAATTTCCGAACAATCCGCTTCCTCTGCAACGTATTATCAGTGTACGTGCTCGCATGGTTGATGATCAATATTACTTTTGGAAGAAGCTAGTGAATAAATTAATATAAAACTAATGTCCAGGACGCCGAGAACCTGATGCCTTGTAAAATAGGCAAGCATGGTTAATTCTGCATCCCTGAAATTTACGAAAAAGGTCATGTGTAATGAAAGCTTTTAGGCGTAGAATTTTAAACAAATAATGTTAACATTATATCAATTAAATAAATATATAAATAAATAAAACCTTCCACAGAAAGAGAAATTAGGCTAACTAGCGCCACACGGTGGAAGAAATTTAAACTATTATGTTTTGGTAATACCGAAAAATGCTTTTGAAAATACCGCTAGATGTCACTAGAGACAATTATTTTGTTAAAAAATCATCCTCCGTAAGATGTATATTATATATATACTAAGGTGTGTATTACAAAAAAAGATTGATTGGCAAGTCTTAGTGCAGTGAAAATTGACAATTTGATACATGAAAGCAAGATGAACAATCTTACGCATCAGAGCTAGTCCAAGTATAACACCTTATTATGAGAGATGACTACCAAAAAAAAAATATCTTAAAATACCCATTTCGTAAATATTTTTATTTCTCAATTCGATTCCCGTACGGGGTCAACGTGTAATATTTATTTACTCGTGATATTTAAGTTATTAATATTTTTTGTGATGGATACCTTGGACTGGTTCTGAAGCGTGTGACTGATCATTCTACCTTCATGTAATAAAATGATTCTATTCACGATTGGGTGCGGATAAGGGAAAGTAATCGTAGTAGGTTAGATAAAGCAACAAAGGTGCATCATTTATTATTTGTTTTTCATTCTCTAGGTACATTGATTCGCCAATTTGAGTTACATTCTGAAGAAGTTTAATATACAGGGTGTAACAAAACTCGATGCACAAGCGGGAAACCAGTTAATCTACGTAATATTTGGAGTCGATTTCGTAGAATATTTTTTTTTTATTTGACCCATAGTTTTCGAGAAAATGGAGTACTAAGTTTTTTTCGATTTTTTTTTGCAAATTGTTATTAAATATCATGATGTATTTGGTCAAATTAATACTATCCATAAAAAACGCGTTTTAATAAGAATTTGAGCAATTTTACTTAGTCTGCCATACTTTACTTGTTTTTTTTTCAAGTTCAGATTAAAAAGAATTAAAAAGATATTACAGAATCGTCTCCAAATAAGATGTAGATTCTCCAGATTACCGCTTGTACATTGAGTTTTGTTACACCCTGTACTGAGTTTGGTTGAAAACGTTGCCCTATTATGCCCTATTATAATTTTTTTGGTAAAATTTATTGCCAGTAGCCATCGATGTTATATTTTAAAAATTACTTCTGAGGGTAGGGTGATGAAAATAAAATTATGAAGCAAGTAATCTAAATTACGATAAATTTTATTATTTTGATCTACTTACATAATATATTATATTAATGATTAGGTTTAGATTTCACAGTTCCAGTCTAATAATATCATTTTTGAAGTTGAACACATTTTACATTTTTCTTGTTTGTACACACTGAATGTTTTACGTTGAAAAAAAATTTAAAATATTGATTTTTAAAACTCAATTAACATCATGCGCTGTCGTTTTTCCATACAATCGTAGTCCCTTATTTTGTTCCTGGAATTTAGCACAAGAGCAATGATTTTTTATACGTTTTAGAATTCAACCAGAAGCGTGTTTGTATTGCCTTATTTATCAATAATATACTTATCTCCTTAAACAAATAATAATATATTTTTTTAAAAATAGGACGATGCAAGGACACTTGTCGAAATCTAAAAAAGGAAAAAAAATCATTCCAGGTAAAAAATCATGGACTATGATGGTATGGAGAGACGGTCGTGATTAGGTGGTAGCTCATTCTCTTACTACAACTAAGCTCTAATCGAAATAAAATGTATTTGAAATAGGAGGTATGTAAAACAATGTTTGATAATGATTTTGAAATATAATTTCTTTCGTTTAAACCCAAAAATCCTCATTCAATCCTATTTTAAATCATAATTTTTCAGGAGATGCATTTTATTGGTATAGCCACAGTTGTATATTTACAACTTATTTTACTATTTTATAACAACAGAGTTAAAATAACATTATTTACAAAAATCTAACAAAAGGTTTATAAGTCAACCGTAGACAATTTACAAAAAAATCATTATTGAAATCTCTACAGAGGCTCTGGAAACGAATATGGATTATCTAGTCATTTACAGTTCATAATATGACATATGTCGGCTGGGTTAAGTAGCCCTTAATATTCACCATTCCATCTTTCAACTGATTATCATAAACATCTGTACCTACATTTTTGAGATTTGAATATGTTATGTATAATATTTAAAGTTGAATCTATCTCTCTTCCGTCTATTGAGAAAAACTGAAAGTAGGTTCTTTCTTTATATTCGTTTCCAAAGCTCTGCCTCTTAACAAAACTCGTAGTACAACCCGAAAATTTGTGAATCTACATCGTATTTGGAGTTGAATGTGTAATAGAATTTTGAATCTGAGCCTACAAAAAAAAAAAAATTTTATGCTAATACTTTCAAAAAGTAAAATGACATAAATTCCTATTAAAATTAGATTTTTGCTTTTGTTTCCTTTACGGATAATATTAATTTGACTAAACTATATTTGATAACAATTTTGTAAAAAATTCTCGAAAAAATAATCAACATCTTACTCGAAAATAAATTAATTTTCTCGAAAACTATGGGTCAAATTGACTCCAAATTATGACGTAGAATCACTAGTACATCGAGTTTTGTTGCACGCTGTATAATAATATAAATGCAAATCACTCATGGAAATGACCCAGTATCTGTCTAAACGTATTTATTTGTACATATTTAAAATGTAGCACTTATTATTTAACAGTAAATAGGTAGATAATAAACATTATGTAGATATTATTAACATTACAGTAGAATTATTACGTAAAGCCTATTTTTAAAATACAGTCTTTTCACTTCGGTAACTACCAGCGTATACCCTTTCGTTTCCATTCCAGTCTATCTAGGATTTAAAAGTCTAAAACGCGTTTGCACGAAGAATATGTAGGTCTACATAACTGCATTAAAAATATTCAGTCATCAATTTTAAAAGAACGAGATCTCGATTATATATACTCGTACATACAGCATCGAACATACTAACTGAAACAGGGTAAAAAGTTTAGGAAAATCTTTTTTTTGACATTTAAAAAAATATATATAATTACCTACTTACCTAAATATTACGATGTAAAACTAAATATTTTGTCCTCTTTTGACCTTGCCAGCAAATATTTAATTCTTCTTGACATCGATTCTTTGAAGTTTTGATGCGTCGGAGCCATTTTTCAAAAAAAGCTTTTCCTCCGTAGTGCAATCAAGTTTGGAGAGCCGATTCTTACATTTTTGTCCATAGATTTTCTATTGGGCTTGTGTTTGGCGAATTCCTTAGCTAGTCCAGCACGATTAATTATTGTTTTTTTGTAAAAAAATCTTAATATTTTGGTTTATCAAATTATCTTTAAGAATACCGTCGAAATGTCAAAATTTAACAGCTTTTGTCAACACATTAAAAAAAGTAAAGCAAAAGCTCAACTAATCTGAAAAACCGTAAATAAATAAATAAAATAAAATAAAAAACGTGTTAATATAACATGCTTTGGTGGCTTGACAATTCGTCGGCAGTTTGCGTCAGAGCTGCGGGACACAGGACTTGACTTGGAAGGATGCAAGGGAGCTGGCGGCTAGGCCATATACTACGCGCGCCTCCGAGATATGCACGCTTGCCTATTTCACATATCAGGTTCTCGGCGGGTCGTCCACTGTTGACAATATAGTTTGCGTCATGAGCTGCGGGACGTGACTTGACTTGGTAAAGGACATGAGCAGTTTGTGGATCCACATAGGGAGCGGATATGGTATGATGATGATGATGTAAGACTTGCAATATGAATTAATCGTAAAAAAAACGGCAAAGTGTATGCCAAAAAAATGTTTTAATTAAAGATATTGTTGCTAAGTTTAAAAAAAAAAAATGTTCAAGCTATCTTAAGCGCACTTTATACGGGTCAGAAAACTGTACAGTTTCTTGTGCAGTTTGCAAACTATCCCGTATAAAGCGAAAACTGTGTGGAATATTGAATGCTCTGCGTGACCGACCGACGTTCGACTGACTACATGTATTATGTGCCCACATTGGGTGCACTGATAACATATTTACATTATTAGCTTAATTAACAATTGTGTGTAAACATATGATCGTAACTTACAATCGATTTATCATATTTAGCGTGTCTTTTGACAGACTGTACAGTTTTCTGAACAAGAAACAGTACAGTTTTCGGTCACGTATAAAGTGCGCACGAAGTCGACGTTTAACTATGAAATTAATGAATTAAATATTTTTTCTGGAAGTTCACATTATCTTTTGATGCTTACTGACAAAATTTTAGATAATAATGAGCCTACCTACAGTAATAACCTATATTAATATTTGTATGTAATCGTGCATTTCGCAAGGGGATTGTTCAATCTTTAATTTTTTTATTTAAAAATAACTTATAATCGATAAATGCACCGTGAATATTTTTTACTAAATTCTGTAATATAATCATATTCCTCATGCAAACCTTGGTATCTATTTTCCATAAAAAATCCCGCGCTTATAACATCACAAAATAAATATACATATAATAGAATTTGTGACGTCATGTGATATAAATATTCATATACCAAAAACACATCTGATTTATCTTCAAATACCCAAATTTTATTGTATAAAGTACTACAATACTACAATTAAAAACTTTTAGGTAGGAATATTTTGTAAACAAACTCTAAAAAACTATACTTTGTCGTAATCATTTCATTCAACTAAATTTGGCTAAAATCTTTAGAAAGCATTGCCCTTTATCAATTCAATAAACTAACTACCAAACGAAATTCAAAATAGGCAGACGGATAGAACGCCACAAAACAAAGCACTAAAATACTTCTCTTGCTTCTCCACATATCATACATCTTAATGCACGATGGCAAATTTTTTTATATATTGTTCCTTTTGTAATTTTTGTTCTTGTTTTTAGATCATAGCATTGGTAACTTCCTCGCATCTTCCTCTATATTGTTCTATTTATTCATTTCTTTTTTTTTTAATATCTGTCCAGAATGCAGTTTTGTAACTCAATTCCGACTTTGCAAACTATTTTGTACGAATTCCAAATAATAAACGTACTTGGTCGTGCCATGTAAGTTTTTTATCTTTTTAAGTAATCATTTCAACAACGGCAACTATATAAACATTAAGAATAGGCTTTATTTATCTAACTAACTAACCATCACGCCATTTCCCCAAAGGGGTAGGCAGAGAGGATAGAACGGACACTCTGTCCTGGCATACTTCTCTTGCTTCCTCCACATTCATACATCTTCTCATGCACGCACGTCGATTATTCGATACTTCTTAAGAACCCACTTTTAAGCACTTGTTTTACTTGATCAACGGAGTCTGTGGTACCGACTTCTACCTTCCAGGCACAGTCAATCATGGTGTTTTTTTCCGTTCTTTCATCATCCATTCGCTCTACTTCGCGAATTTCTGGTACATTATATCCAGGGTATGGTTTACAAATTTAATAAATGAGAAATTATTAACAAAATTTCTATATATGAATTATTTTTCCAGGAGGTCGCGGGCTTTGATAGATATAAACTGGTTAACTGACTAATTATGTGTAAATGTGTGAATAAGTAAAAAAATAAACAAATTCATTTATAGAAACACGTGAATTCGATATTCTATTGGATTTTAATCGCGTGACGTCGCAAACTCGAAATGTTTATCGCGTGTAGTCAGTAACGCGAGATATTTTACAGAGAATAGGAGCACTGACTATTAGTTATAAAGAATTAATAATAACTGGTAGTAAAATTAGTGCTTGAGGTCCTGTCTTGGGTCCTTTCTCGGGCCTGTTCTGTCCGAGAAATAGCCCTCCTGCTATCTGTGGTACTGGACTCTGCACATTTCTGGAAAAAAATAGGCAAATTAAAAACGAAAATCAAAAATCCATTAGTGCAGATTGTTTGTAAATCCAATTGTGAAAAGTGTTTAATAATAATTGGTAAGTGCTTTGTGATTATATATTTGTATAATAATGAAATGTTCTGTCTGGAATATGTAGTTTCATAAATTTATTTCTCAAAAGTTCAAAATGAGTTTACGTAACTCACGGGGAACAAATAAAAAAATAAAATAATACAATTTGACATCTCAACAGAGACGAGAAGTTTGGAAGGGAATATGGATATCTAGGCGCTTACAGGGCTATATATGACCTGTCTTTGGCTAAGTTGCCTACGAGTATTTAGACACACTTAAAATGTTTATAAATATTTTGTCGATTGACTCGGAATTCACTTTGTAACAATTTTATATCAATTATGATTAAATAAAACTATGTTATAGATCTTAAAAATATTCAAATAGAATGTACACTACCCGATTTCGGGAGTAAAGTTCTCCCATCGACTTGTGAAGAGACACTACTGTCTGAAAAGACAGAATTATTTAATCATAATTCAAAATAAATTATTTTTTGCATTTTGGGTTATATGAACATGCGATTGGTGACGTCACAAAAAATAATACAACTTAGTAGTAGTCTACTACTTTCCCTTGTCCGCACCCAATGGTGCATAAGGCACTGCATCGGTACACAAAATGCAGTGTATATTGATCATTTTATTACATGAAGGTAACATTAGTTATACGCTTCAAAAAATAATAAGTGGGATTTAATTTATGCACTGTTAATCTGCATCTAATGGTGCATATGACACTGCATTGGCACACCAAATGCAAGTGAATCTTGATCATTTGTTACATGAAGGCAAAATGATTAAACCACATTCAAATAATAAGTATTTCAATGACCCCGTGGGGAATCGAACCCGCGACCGCATGCGCGGTAGCCAAATTAATCCACTATCTAATAAAACTACACCACGAACCAAACGGTGCTAGTAATAAAATAAAAAAATCTATGATGTCAGTGCTTGAAGTTTTAAACATTTATATAATACTCACTACTGGGTCCTTTAGCAATTGTAGCAGATTTGGATAAACTGTCGCTTTCATCTGATTCTGAACACGCCTGAAAACTTGTATCTGCAAAAAATAAATATTATTTTAACGTGATATTGATTTCTAGGCCTTTTACCCACAGGAAGTGAAAAAAATCTCATTAAAAAAATATTGCAGTATGATTTTAGAAAAATCATTTTTAGTCGCCCGATAAATTCACAGCGTCCTAATAATACTACTCACCTTCCTGATAATATTACTCGGCATCCTAATTCCAATTCTTTTAACAGGACGCCGAACGATTCATTATGAAACTAAGAAACTAAACATTATTAATTTTTCAAGCTTAAAAGAGAGACGCGTGCTGAGAACTTGGTTGCTAGAGCGCGATGAATTATATTGAGTTTAGAATTGTATTTTTATTTATATGTATTTTACAATTTTTTTGCGCAAGAGTATGTATTGTGTACTTTTATTTGCAATTGAACATGTATTTATGCACCTTCTGACGAGTTGCAGTAGGCAACTCAGTAGGACATGTTTTGTGTTTTAGATTATGTATATGTTGAATTAAAATTTAAAAAAAAAATCAAATTATTTTTTTTCTAAAATTGACTTATATTAGATTTATAAATTTACAAAACACTATTTTACTATGGCTATTCTTGTCCTAACATAAAATGTTTATGAATAAAATACCTCCAGTACTGTAAATTCCAGATTTAGTTTTGATATACCCTGGTCTGTCTTGGTTCTCAGCGTGCCCAAATGTTTGGAAACCCATTGTAAACTGGGCGTATGGGCTAATTTCAAACATTTCTGTAAAAAAAAACTAATATTGAATAAAACATACAAAACTTGAGTCAGATTACCGGACAGGTGTCATGTTTCATATAAATAAAATGAGTGTTTAACACAATTTAAGACAATTCAATATTTGCGTGAGAAGATATGTAAACCCGAGGATAACCTGGAGCAAAAAAGGACGATTCCCTGTCGTCTTAAAGAATCGGAGTTTCGTTTTACGCATTGATTTATTAATACTTTAGATTTGAACTGAACCCAAAAATTAATGACACTTCAACTCCGCCAAAACCTCCAACTCCGCCAGACGCGTATTCAGTATTTCTTTAACCGCCGGCCGAATCGGACGTTCAGAAAACATTCCGAAATGCCCTGTAGTAGTGAAACCGTGTAAAAACCGTACTGATAAAATTAACAAATAAGATGGTGTAACTTTCCACATGTAAGTGTTTATTTATATTTGTTTACATAGCCTATAATAATTATTATTCAAAGAATGTTTTCTTCTTAAATAATAGCCAACAGCCCGTCCACAAGAAAAAAAAATCATTTTAGATGCATGGTGAAATTCATGAACGCTCCTCGTAAGGAACGGGTTAGTATTGTATACTGTTACTGTAACCCTATATATAGCCCATACCTTTTGCGGTGTGAGGGCGGATGCTTGCCGGCAGTCAAAGGGCTCTGATATGTCATGTAAGTGTATTGAGGTGCGGAATCTTCGTGTCATTACTTTTTCTAAATAATTTACTCTGCAAGGCAGATCTAAGTGTATTTTAAATCAGTGGTTTTACGGTTCAAAACTTTGACGACGCAATGCAATTATCGGTTCCTCTTCTTCCCCTATCTTGTCGGCTGTTTGTAGGTGGTTTCGTTAAATTAATGGCGTTATATAAATTGGTTAAATGTGATTACCAGTGCTGGCTTTGCTCGGCTTTCTGGTGCATATAGGAGAACTATATAGTCGCGGGCACGGCGGTGGTTCACTCTCAGACCGGGGTAGAACTCTGGTATCGTTTTTGTACTGGTTGCTAGACACTGCACCACAAAGTACTTTGTGCCTGAAACATTATTACAATAATATGAGCCCGCCAGTGCATAAGTGGTCTGACACCAAATCTAAGCAATGGAGATGAAAGCATTTGAAAATTCGTCATTTTTTCATCTTATTCATTGTTAATTTTCTTACAGTGGGTACAATTAGAACAGCGTTTTGGAGTTGGACACATGAAGTAAAAGGATGTGTTTTTATAATAAGACTACTATTAAGTATGCTTTTTCAGAATAATTTCTAAAAATAAGGGTTAATCCTACATGCAATACTGATTTTTTGTCAGGAAAAAGGAGTGTGTATGGTATATCTATGTTTACTTGTGGAAATTGTCCGTAGGAATTCACAGAACCCATTGTTAATGTACAGAGAAAAATATTATCAACAATTTTTAAATGTAGTACTTTTATCAGGACGTTGCGTTGGAATGATTTGATAAAATTTTTGAATGTTTTTATAGGTTTTAAAGGTTCATATCTAACTCCCATCCGAAACTATTTATCCATGACCCATGACTGTACTGTTTACTGTTTACCATATGTGTATCTGAAAAGGTGATAAAGCAACTAAAAGGGATAATGATAAGAAAATGTATAAAAAATTTACCTGTGTTTTTGAACAGCAACAAATACACAAATCATCATACAAAGTAGAAGCAGAACGCAGCTGCATACCATTACTAGGATACTTGCATCCAAAGGCTCACTTGGGGGACCGATTTCCTCTGAAAAATAAAACAATTACCAGGATATTAAGTTTACAAGTGTTCATTTAGTACATAGAAAGAAATAGGGCAAGGTCGCAGCCCTGTGGCACTCCAATGGTGACTTCTTACCAATATGAGACAGCTTCGTCGATTCTTATTTGGCATTTGCTATTCGAGTGAAGGGCTTTGGTTAGCCCGAAGTAAAAGATACGATAAATGAATTACCTCCAGTTTCCGTTTTAGTAGCCACGGTGTACACTGCTGTAGTGGGTCCAGCCATGTTGATAGATGTTACTCTCAACTGGTACCAAACACCAGGCTGTAGTCTACCGAGTACCAATCTGTTGTTACCGACCTCCTGTAAAATATATTATTTCGTTTGAACTTTAAAAATAGTTTGGATTTAAGAATAATAATCGTGAAAAAAGTCTTGGCCAAGAGCTAAATTTGTTCTGAATTTAGATTAATTATATGCGCAGAACACATTCAAGACCTATCATGAGTTGCTTCTGAATGTTCAATGTTTAAAAGCTTCGACTTGGACTGTCTTGGCCCTGCGTGTTAAGTCCTCCCCCTGTGTTTTTTTACAGCCTTTTCAAAATTGATTTTTACTCCGATTTATTATTTAGCTTCTTATAGCTTAAATGCAGTGTGCGGGATATGTCCTTCATAGATAACGATGTATAATATGGTGGTGATGATCTTACAGGCAGGGGATCTGGCTGCAGCCATAGCCGTGTGGCCAGTACTCGGTAGTCCACACTCCACCTGGGAAGGCCACACAAGCCATCTCTCCAGCTGGACAGGTCGAGAGACACGTGGCTGGAGTTGCTTCTCATCCACTCCGTTCCACTTGGAGCAATCATGACTAGAAAAACCATTGAAGTTCTGAATTAGGTAAGCCAAAATTAAAATACTGATTTGGGTCACTCAAAATCCCACAGAGACAGAACCAAAACCAAAAGGCTAATAAGGTAGAATAAAAAAAAGTGAACTAAAATAAAAGGTCGAAAAGTTCTTAAAAGAAAGATATTGTTTTGTGACAAATCTGCACCATTTGAAAATACCCTGTAAAGGTAAAAATTTTCAAAAAAATATCTCATTATTATTAAAAAATCCTCGGTTCTTTAATACCATGGTATTCTATAAAAACAACTACTACTTTCCTTTTTCCGTGACCGATGGTGCATAGGGCGCTGCATCGGTATACTCAGTGCAGTGTATCTTGATCATTTTATTGCACGAAGGTAAGATTTAGTAAATCCAAAATCAATTATTAGGATAAAGAACAAGTATAAAAATATAATAGATCCCAAAAAGTGAATCCCAAATTTTTCAAATGCTTGAAGGAGCCTATGGAATTGAATTTGTGTATTTTAGAGGTGCCTTTATTCTCCTAGAGCTAGATAGTACACGGGAGTCTAGTGGCCATGAACCAGAGTATGGTACTTTTCTTGCGTCTTTTCTCCTGATTTCCCGTACTTTATTTCTAGCTTCAAAACTTTTTCTGGGACTGGGATAGTTTAGAGGTTTATGTACCTGAACCAAGAGTTGTAGCAACAGCTATTGCTGGCCTTGATGGACCAATGATACCCCTGGCAAACAGATGGACTTCATATTGTTTCCCGCAAGCAAGATTCCCGAGGGTCTTGCTTCCAGCTCCAGACCAGCTACCTGTTCTGTCTGCCAAACGTCTTCATCCTTCCGCCATCTTACTTCATACCCTGGAGGGGAAAAAACGAACATAATTGAATCTCTGAAGAAAATTAAAAAACTGGCAATGTGAGGAGAAAGAAAGCGATTTCATGAAAAATCTTGTTATACAATTAACATATTTTTTTAGGTTCCACGCAAAACTGAAGACGAGGAACAAGGAACTCTTACCAAATTTAGTTTTTGAGGTCCTAGCCTAGAAAATGCGATGAGTTCACTATCTCATCCAGACGAAGAGGAGTGCTGGAGACTTATCCAGATAAAGAGGAGTGCTGGACACTTACCTAGGATAGGGGAGGTGTGATTAGGTGGAGCCCACTCCAGGAGCAGTGCCTGCCTCTCAGGAAGGGCTCTGAGTCTGGGAGAAGCGGGAGGAGCCACTACCCCCACCAAGTAGGACACACTGTCCCACCCAAACAGATTTTTGGCCACACACGTGTAGTTACCTTCCAGAGATGGATTTATATCTGGAACACACCAATTAGCAGTTATTAAAACAATTGATTAATAATTTACTAGATAGAATCAATTTGAACTCAAATATTGGGATTTAAGAATAAGCGTCTGAGGAAATTACTATGATTTTAATAACCGACATTTTCAATCTCAGCAATAAGTTCTTATCGTAAAGGTACGGCGCAGCGGAGCTGCTTCATTGTACTCTCCGAGATCTCACCGTTCAGGTGGACCGTTGATGACAATCTTCAAGGTGTATTCGGTAAATCAAAAATATGGCAACTAGATCTATTGGAGTCGTCTAGTATTATCCACGTTTGATAAAAAATTAGACAAGAAAAAAATTGCAGAAGTAAAAATAAAATTTCAGACAGCTATACTTACTATTGATCAATAGGCTATCATCGTTGTTGAGTATGAAGCTAGGATGGTGTGTGATTACTCTGGTGTTGTGGTACCAGACAGTTCTAGGTTGTGGACTTCCCAAGGCACGACAGGACAATCTCATGTTGCTTCCAGATCCAGCAATCAGCTTACCTCCTAATGAAGATACTCCAGCCACAACTGAAATAATGATTCAAAGATTGCGATAAAGCTTTTTATATGGTATTTTCTGCTATGCCCTAACCCTCTAAAAGTATGACAGTCTCCTGACGTCTTTTTCTTACATACCTCTATCACTGGGCTCAGCACTGACGGTCAAGGAGGCTTCTCCCTCCCCCACTAAAGTGGCAGCAGTGACCCAAGCCTCGTATCTCCTGCCCTGTTCTAACCCCCTGACGGCGTGGGACAGAGACTCTTGCTGTCTCTCTGGGTCTGGCCACTGATCTGACACACGGTAGCTTTGAACAGTTCCTCCCCTGGAAATGAGAAAAAAATACTTATCTGTAAATATCTATGTAGTATTAAGGTCAAGAACCATTAGGACCTTGTTGTAAGCCCAAACACCTTGTTTATATCTCTTCTTAAGACGTACCCATGTATTGGACGAATGTAGACGGTATAGTGAATCAACCGTCCGTTTGGATTTAGCGGTGGTTTCCAGCTCACCACCAGGGAACTCGAAGTTAGAACAAGAACCTTGATATCAGCAGGAGCACTTGGAACTGAAATAAAAACGTAAGTAAAGAAAATAACGCTAAAAATACTACTTTTCTCAAAAACTATTATTTATCTCCTTTACATCAGTGTTCTTTATCCACACATTGCATAGATTACTGCATTAGTTCACCAATTGCAGTGTTTTTTTTCTTTCTTAATTTACACTTTACTTGGTATTAATTGTGTATTTTTTGTAATCAATTTTTTTTTCAGTAAATAAAAAGAGTACGTTTCCCACTTATGGCCCGGTTCTATGAAGTACTGAGCTAAGATGAGAAAATATAAAAGCGGTTGTGCTTGTCTCTCTCTGCAAGAGTATGGTCTTATAGAAGCCATTTTTTGTGGCGTGGGGTGCACAGAATGAGATGAAAGAGTACTTACTGTCTTAGTGCACATTTATTAAGTTAATACAGATACAAATGCAAATGAAAACTTAACTATTTAAACTAAGATTGACATGGATTATGAAGATAGAAATGTACTAAATGAATTTAGGTTTGAACGTAATTTGGAGGTAAGAAATCAGTGCAAAATTAACGTCGAGTCACGATGGTGGCTAAAATGACGCGCGCGTGACGTATTACTTCCGCCACAGTCTTAAAACGTAGGCCAAGAAGGTTAGAAGTAACTCAAATGGACCTGTTACAGCTTGTAATAATATCAGAAGCTAAGTCTTAACTCCTGCGATAAATAAAGCTTAAGATTGAGGCAAAATGATCAATCTAATCTTCAGATCCAGTCCAAGGTATCGAGGTATTTATACTAACTGTCTTCCTGGGTTGAACAGAGAATAGGTGATGAAGAAGGACCGAACCCAACTCTTGAGTCTCCCACGACCCAGACTGTATAGTTGGTGAACTTTTGAAGGTTCTCTAGCTGGAGGGAACTGTGAACTGAGGATACATTATGATGCACTGCATCTGAAAGAAAAATATAGTTTAAAAATATTGTAATTACACCGAGATCTCCATCTCTGTTGAGACGTCAATTGAAATTTTATGTTAGCCCGTGAATGGCGAAATCCAGTTTTTGTTTTCGACTAAATATTAAATTGCTTATTTTACGAATTAAAGAAAACCTACCAAATTAGGTAGCATGTAGTAGGCATGGTGTTACTTATATCGTTAAATATAGGCTTTAGGATTTATTGATTCTGGTATTTTCAGTTAGCTAAGGAAAGTAGGAAACAAAAAGTAGTGTTTGCGAATATAAGATTTATTATTTTATGTCCAAACGGGACCACGGGACAACAATACATAACTAGTCTTTTGATTTTATTAGCAATTTATTTATTATACACCAAAAATTATTCTTCTTTTGATAAACAAGAAATTATCTATATGTTTTGATGGATTTGTTAAAAATATATGTTTAGTTTTACCATTAGTAGAATAGTGTAGAGTGTATCCAGTCATAAGCACCTCCTTGTAGATGTGGAGGAATTGGTCTCCACCCAACTCTAAGGCTACTGCTGCTGACGGCTGAGCACTGCAAGTCTTCAGGGGGGACTTCAGGAGCTGAAATAATAACAATTCGTACAGTTAAGTAAGTAATCAATGTTAAAAATGGCAGAAAAGGGGTAACGAGATCTTTTGATGAATATAATAAAATTGCTGATGAAAATTTAGAGAGAAACGATAGTGTTGAAATAACTTAAAATTTCCAAAAATATGTTCGTGATTATAGAAAAGTTTGTAATTTTTTTTGTAACAGCTGAAATCGATTGCCTAGCTTATATTGATGCAGTTTAAGGAATCTACTCGCTTTACAAAGAAAGAAGAATAAGAAAAGAAACAGTTATTTTATTTTATTTTTTTTAAGAGGAAACAGAGGCCATTATTTATAGAAAGATGATTATGGCGGGTTGAAAATGCACGTTAAAAAAGCAATGTGAGGAAATTTAGACTCTATTCTCTTGAGTATTTTTAAGATTTTTCAATGCATGTTATGTATCTTATTGCCTACATACTTTGATTTGAACATATTTCGAAGAAAAAAAATAATGAAAAATAAATTGTGTGTTAAGATTTACAGCCATTATTTACTCATGGGAGTGAAGACTGGCATATTTTAGTTTGGTTTTGTGTTGTTCCATGAAATTGTTGCGGGTTACCTACTCTTTCTAATATAACGAGATGCAAGAGGTAATCTCGCGTCTTTTTCATATTAGCTGTAGAGCAGTGGACAGGCCCTGTCAGCTCTACTGAGGCGACGCCCCAGCCAGCCAACCATTTTGCATCGAATTCAGTCTTGTACCAGTTTTTCTATTGAGAAAATCGTCGTTTTTATTAATCAGCAAGAGGTTGGTAATAATCGTAATGGACTGTAATGTCTAGCCTCGTCCCTGAGCCACCGAAGACCCACCAGTCCCGTTTCGTTTTACATATAATTTTTGATTCAATGCACACAAACATCGAACCACTTTTAATAGAGACGTTCATCAGCACAACACCCGTTCATGCAACAAAATACATTTAGAACCTGCAAATACAACCAAATTCAGTACAAGATCTCTAAAATACATAGCATTTTCCGAATTTAATTTGTTACCTGACATGTTTAAGATCCCTGTATCTAACTATCGAAACAGGACCTCTGATTTGAAGAAATATTATTTTAATAAGTATTTTGAATGATACCTTTTCTACTTGCATCGATATAATATATGGTTTTGCTGTTACTGTAATAATTCACTTTATTGTTTCTTTAGGTTTTATGTTTTCATTGGATTGGTTCTGTTTTTTTGTATATATTGTGTTTATTTTGTGATCTAAACGATGTCAGTGCGTATTAGAATAAAATGAAAGGGTTTTTTATTTGTCCCTAAATGAGTTTATTGTAAAAACTTCTAGGGAGCATTGGATTGAAAAAAATAAAATTCTTTATTTTTTTGGTTGTAATGTTTTTTTTATTAATAAAATATTTAAAAAAAATAAAAAAAAATCGCAATAATTATTATGTCCCCACCTCCTTCTTGTGTGTCCCTGTACGTAGCAGGTGAAGTAGGTCCAGACCCAGCGCTATTGAAGCAGCTGACAGTCACCGAGTAGCGCGCCCCCTTGGTCAAACCTGTGAGGGTGGCTTGCTGGGAGCTTGCGGACACTTTTAGGACCTCTGCTTTGTCATCTGAAAACAGAATGCAATAAATAATTAATCGTCATCGTCATTCCATATCTGCTCCAAACGTAGTTAACATCTACACCTTGCAACAAAATTCGATGTGCAAGCTGGAAACCAGTGAATCACTATTATATTTGGAGTCGATTTTGGAAAATAAATTTTTAGATTTGAGAAAATTTGAGAAAATTGAGTACGAAGTTTTTTTAGAAAAATTTTGGAAATTGTTATAAAATAAAAATAGCATTTTAAGATGAATTTGTGCAATTTTACTTAATCTGATGTACAAATGAAAGCTTTTATGAGAAGAAAAAAAAAAAATTTTTTTCAAGCTCAGATTCAAAAGTCAAGTAACCATTCGACTCCAAATATGACGTAGATTCACCAGTTTTCGGGTTGTACATCGAAATTTATTACACCATGTATAATAATAGATATGGAAAATAACACTAGAAAATAATATCCTAGTCACCTACCAGAATGATGGGTGATCTGAGGAACTGCCCTGATGAGGTATCCAAGTAGCAATCCATGAAGAGTGTGAGCTGGTGGAGGCAGCCAGGACACCTGGAGTTCTCCAGGAAGTGGGCCTGATTCTACTTTCACATTCACTGGAGCTGACGTGGGGGCTAAAACAGCAAAGGTTGGAGCTTCAGATTTGTAGGAGTTTGATGCTGACAATATATTATATTAAAATAATTGGTGTAATCTTGATATGTTTTGAAGGGAATTGATTTTAGACTTTTAAAATGCAAGCTTCAAAAATACAAGGTATATTTGCTATATATCACTTTCTGCAGCAATGAAAAAACTGTAGCACGGTACCCACAAATATCTAATTAACCACAAATTTTTAAATTTAACAAATACTTTGATCCATTTTTTCTTATAGTATACTGCGTAAACTAGAATATTATATCTAACTAACTAACTAACTAACCATCACCAGCAGAGAGGATACAACGCCATACCACTCTGTCTTGATAGACTTCCTTTGCTTCCTCTACATTTATAAATCTTCTCATGCACATACGCCGATTATTCCGACTTTTCACATGACCACTTTCAAGTACTTGACGTACTTGGTCATGTCATGTCTTTCTCGGCCTTCCGCGGCCTCTACATCCAGGCACACTTGCATTTAAACTTCTTTTAGCCGTTCTTTCATCACTCATTCGCTCCACATGACCAAAAACCATCGTAAAAGCCTTTTCTTAATTTTTGTCGATAATGCTTATCTCAGCCTTGCACTCTGCTCTAATTTCGACATTTGTACACCTATCATACATAGTCTTACCACACATTTACCTGAGAGATCGCATTTCAACAGCATTCAGTCTACTTCCATCCTTCTTTTTCCTACACCCCGCTTCACTACCATACATAAGGGTTGGTACCAGAACTCCGTTATGTACTGCCAATTTTGCTTCTTTCAGAATATTATATCTCCTACGTTTGATATCGTAACCCACAAATCGTCGATTTTGAGGTTTTTGGTGGATTTCGTCTGTATTTAATTATATCTTTAATTCTACCAAAACAAAAAATTATTTTGCCAATAATAAGGGCTTTTTTGGGGGGTATTTTGTCGTATCTACAACCAATGCATACGGACGAAAATATTTTCAAATGCTCCTCCTGTAAAATCGCATTTTGTGGGTTACGATATTATACGATGGAGGCGTCGATTTTTATTATGTTAATTTACTGATTTTCAATAAAAGGGTAACAAATTCACTTTCGTCTAGATTCTAAAATCTAAGGTTTATTGAAGTGTGTCAGAAGTCCGTTTTCTATGTGATAAGTTTTTGTATTTTTGTCGCCAAAGACTTATGAGTCCTCGTGATAGTCTAAGACTGATGCATATTCCTTGATCATTAAATTAATCTCGATCGAAAAAACCAGTAAACATTCTATGGATATTATTATTTTGGGTAAAAAGTTAACGGTTTATTTATGTTGAAAAACATTGAAAGTGGAATGAAGCTGGTGTTGCAGCAGTCGTACCTTCTTCAAGAGTAGTGAAGAGAACGGGTCTTGTATAAGGACTGGATCAGCCAGACCCACGGAGCATATTCTGGCTGCGTAAGGAGTTGCTGGATGGAGACCAGAGATCTCTGCACTTTGGCGAGGTTGTTCTAGTATACTGAAATTGATATTTTTCATTTCATCAATAATTATTGATAAATAATGATCGGGGTAGAAACTAACATAACTACTGTTAATTTGGGCCGACTCTGGTTGGTTTGGGTGATGGAAACAATGACAATTATAATACATAAGCCGAGACAGTGGTAGAGGTACAATGCAAGCATTTGTTCGCGTACATAATCGTAAATTCATCCGTATTTTTATCACACTAACAATCTTAAAATCGCGGTTTAGCTTGTTGAAAAAATCTATAGAGTTGGCTGGACTGAAAAAAAACTCAATAGTCTTTAAAGCAGTCTAGGGAAAGGGTGGGGCTTTCATCAATAAATGCATCGTCGTAAAAAAGAAAAAAAAAATAGTCGAAACTGGGAAAAACGTTAATCATTGAGCAAAATATTAAAGCAGTTTTTTAAATATATTTTTAAGTAGTAATATCAGAATAATAGAGAGTAAAAAATGAGAATAAATTAAAAATCATTTAAATTTTTTTTGTTGCATAATGGCCCTTCGATCATATTTAAAAAAAATATTTTTGATTATTTATATTGATATCATAATATGAATAGTATTATATAAAAAATGAATGTATGAATTCTTCGGTTGCATCTGTACATTATACTACGAAAAAAGTCTGAGCGTGAAGTTGGAATGACGTAATTACTTGGTTATGTTAATAAGATTGGCTGAGTCCCAGTGTAGATGATGATGTGGAGCATACTGCAGCATGTAGAGGGAAGGTGGTACAGGAGGAGCTCGCCACCCTAACCTGGCTGTACGTCCCCTCACAGCTTCTACTGCTACCTCCACTGGGGGTCCCGGAGGCTCTGGAAATACAACACCATATCTAAGGTGATCCAAGTGCAAAAGACAACATCTAGAGGAAAGATAGTACAAGAAAAGCTCGCTTCCCTAACTTGGCTGTTCGCCCTCTCGCGGCTCCATATTTAAAAGTACAATGATCATTTCTATGGCGTTAATAAACCATCAGATAAATAAATACGCATGTTTCTTGGGTAATTAAGCCGGACTACCGACGAATAAAATGACTCGCCTGCAATCAGTATTGAACGCTGCAGCTAGACTTGTTTTCGGAATTTCTAAGTTCGACCACATCACTCCACTGCTAAAGAAACTGCACTGGCTGCGCTTTCCACAAAGGGTAGAATACAAACTCTGTTGGCTAATGTACAAAGCCATGCATGATGCCGCTCCAGAGAATTTAAAAGAGCTTTGCATTCCAGATGAACTAGCTGAAAGACGTCTCACACTTCGATCAGCTACATCTACAGCTATAGGCAGGGTTTTAGTACCGATACGTAATCAGCGCACAAAATTTGGAGAGCGCGCTTTTGCGGTTGCGGGCCCTGTGGCTTGGAATGCTCTCCCACCAGAAGTGCGCAACTGTGAGAGTGAAGTGATGTTTCGAAAGAAACTTAAGACCTATATGTTCTCAAAATCTTTTGATTAATTTTGATAATGGTTTTCTACTCAGAAATTGAGTTTTCACTCACTTTAAATTTCCCGAGCCGTTAAATTCAATATTTAAAGCGCCCTTGAGGTATATTTATACGAAAACGGCGCTATATAAATTATCCATTAAAATTTTTTATAATAATTATGTCATTAATTTCTGGTTATTTTGAATCGCATGGAGCAGCGTTCATCTTCTGGACTAGTTTACTAGTTTGCAAAGTCTAAACTTTAGACAGATTGGGTGAGTTTTTTTACCTTGGACAACTAGGTATATGAGAAAGTGCGCCATCCCATGAGAGTTAGAACCTCTGCACTGGTATTCCCAGCATCATTAGAACTTGCGCTTCCAATTATAATCTCACTGATAGCTCCACTAGGGGTCTGATGGGAACTTATTTTTGCTCTGAAAAATCAAAAGCAGCTTAAGGGAACAGGGCAAAACAGTTTTTTATCACAGAAGGAACCTTAATAAAATACTAATGTAATACCGCAAAGTTTTTGAGCCATAAATTTTGGATACCACAACAATAACGTATTGCAGTTGTATCAAGAATAACGTATTGCAGTTACCTTATTCAACCAGGAATCATGAGGTTTTTATTTGGAATGGTAACAAGAATAGAACCGCTTGCTGGAATATTCGTAAGAGATTTTATTTCTTACATTATATATATATACTAAGATATTTGAAGTCAGTGTATACCTATCAAAAGTATTATATTAGCTGTAAGAAATTTTTAATAGCTAAATCAAAATGTACAAACAAAAAACAAATAAATACACCCTTTATACAATACCCAAAACTGTTTATTCGGTTGAAAATTTAGAGCCAAATACCTACATGAAACTATGAATTTTCTCAGAGCTAACTATGAATTTAGTATTTTTTTAAACGTCAAGATAATATTTATTATATTTCTGTATTAACCAACAGATTAATGAACAAAAAATATATCAATTAAATCCAAATCTCAACTTGTTAGATAGGTAACTACTTGTATGTTGGTACATAAAAATAAATTATTGAAATTCTATATAATAAATACTCGTATAAACATATGAAAGAAAATGTAAAATATACAAAAATACGGCATTCATATTTATTTATTGAGTCATTAAAAAATATTAGATGTACTCTGATCGAATTCATTATTTTCTATTTTAGACTTAATCAAAATACACCTGAATCCGTTTAATGTCAGTAATTGAAAAATAAGAATAATTATTATAAAATTAATTCTTAGCATGGGTTACCTAAGTAAAGATTAATTTGTCAATACTATATTGTAACATTTTTCGGTAAGTAAATAAATGTATTGGTTTATAAGTCAAGTATTCATAAGTTCAATATGGTTACATAAAATTCCTTGAATCTTCAGACATGAGGCAAGAATTAAAAAGATAAAAAATAAGACTTGTTGAGAGTTTTACCTGTTAGAAATAAAATCTATTGATTTTCCATTATGGTTCCAGCTTATTCTGATGGGATGGTCACCAAAAGCCTCGCAAAGAACGGTAATTGGGTGGCCTATTCTGGTGGTTATGTTTTTCGACTGAAACTCAAATGAAACAGGTCCTAAAATCAGAAATAGAAAATCGGTGTTAAAATGGCTCATGGCTCATGGTATTGTAACGCATACTAGTTCATCACAATAAACTCCAAAATGTTAAGTGAATGCAACTATTGTTGTCTGTGCCCAAATAGTCCTTGCCTGTTACAGTCAATTATAAACTTCATAAAAAGGACTGCCTTACGTTTATTATACACCGTGTTTCACGCTGATATCGCGAAACTTCGGTAGGTGATTATTCGTGGTAGCTATTTGAAAAAAAATCTTAATATTTTTTTTAGTAGTTGTAACTAACTAATAAAAAGGGGGTAGAATTGCTAATATCCCTATTACTGTAAATTTGAGCCAGCTCCTCTGACACTGGTTGGGGTGATTGTGTTTATGACAGTCTTATAGCCGAGACAGTGATAGGGGCAATGAAAGCATTCCCCTTTTTTTCTTCCACTTTTTCCAGTCAAAACTGAATCTACTATATTTTAAAAAAAAAACGGTTAAGTTGTGCTGGGCTGAGAAAAAGACTCAATAGTTTTTTAAACAATCTAGTGAAACGGTGGGGCTTTCATTGATTATATAAACAGAGTTGTAAGTAAGTACAATAAATTTGTGATGTTTTTTCTTTCTCCTGAACGGTGCCGCTCCAGAAGTCGGGCACGGCCAGCTTTCGGTTGCTAGACTTATCCAAAGAAAAACGTTGTATTTGTCAATATTTCTTGCTTATAAATCACGTGCAGTATAAGGGTTTTTTTTATAAAAACCAACAGAGAGCCTAAGAGGATTCTTGATTAGACCAAGGATGTTACAGTACGATATACGTCAAAGCGGTCCACAACAGTCGACAACACAACACAATACAATAATGGAACTCTGCCTTAAGCCAGAATTACAAGTGACACTTTTTATTAATACCCTTTTTAACTAAAAATTTGAATTGCTTTGTAATAAAAAATCATTAGTACTTTTTCTTAGTATACCATGAATAATACCCTTCGAGGTTTCGCAGAAAAACAGGTTGTATTTTTTTTTATTATTAGATAATACAATATATTTATGGTAACATGGTGTAACAAAACAAGTTAATCTACATCATATTTGGTGTCGAATGTGTAATATGAATTTTTAATCTGAGCTTGAAAAAATATTTTTGTTTTTCTCATAAAAGCTTTCATAAGTATGGCAGATTAAGTAAAATTGCCCAAATCCTTAACAAAATGACGTTTTTTATTTTGTTTTCTTCATGGATAGTATTATTTCAACTAAGTAAATTATATTTAATAACAAATTGCAAAAGTTTATTGAAGAATAAAAATCAACTTCGTACTCCATTTTCTCGAAAACTATGGGTAGAATAAAATAAATTTAACCCACAAAATCGACTCCAAATATTATTTAAATTCACTGGATTTCACTTTTACACCGAGTTTGGCAATATGTATATAATTATGATACCTACTTCATTCCATTTCATTAATATACTTACTGTTAACAGTGATAAAGATGTCTTTATTCAGTGGCTGTCCAACTCCGTTCTCTACCCTACAAGAGTAGAATCCGCCATCTGATGACGTCACGAGTTCCAACACTAGTGTGCCGTTGGGAAGACTTAGCAGTCCGCCTCCTCTTAGGTCCATCACCGGCCTCCAAGCTCCAGTGTTTTCTGTAAAAACAGAGGGAATCAGAATTGGTAGCACAACGGGGAACAGAGATAAAAACGCTGAGTAGAAGCTTAATCCTGATTACCTGCTGAAAAGATCTACATAACCCTGCGTTCATTAGACGAGAATGTAGGCGCTTTGAGTAAACCCAGCGCTATAACCCTGCGTTCATTTGAAGAGAATGTAGGCGCATTGAGTAAACCCAGCGTTATAACCATGCGTTCATTTGAAGAGAATGTAGGCGCTTTGAGTAAACCCAGCGCTATAACCCTGCGTTCATTTGACGAGAATGTAGGCGCTTTGAGTAAACCAAGCGTTATAACCCTGCGTTCATTTGAAGAGAATGTAGGCGCTTTGAGTGAACCCAGTGTTGTAAGTTTAGGTGTTTTATAAGTGATATTCCGGATTCATTGACAGCTACAAGTCTTCACAAGTCGGAATAATCGGCGCGTGTGTGCATGAGAAGATGTATGAATGTAGAGGAAGCGAAGGAAGTATGTCAGGACTGAGTGGTATGGCGTTTTATCCTCTCTGTCTTGGTGGTTAGTTATGTAGTTACAAAGCTTAAAAAAATTATCACATATCCCTCAAACTATCTTTTAGGGAAACACAGTGATGATTTTTGAAAAAAAAGTTTTTCTAATTATAAGGAAAACTAAAGGTGGCAGCAAAATATAACAAATAATTAGTATTAAAGAACACCAAATTCTAGAGGATCATAGGTTTTTATTTCATTTTACTTTTCAATAAACAAAATAAAAATCACATTTTTCTCTCTGTGGCTCTCAGTAAATCCGAAATATCGTTTTGAAAACATCTAAATTTCTTACACTGGCTTTAGGTGCAGCCTTAACGTAACTTGATCATTATTGTTTTAGTAGTGATTTACTGGCACTGAAGCGTAAGATTGATCACCCTACTTTCATAAATTTAATAAAATGATCAAGATACACTACACTTGGTGTACCAACGCAATGCTACATGCACCATTGGGTGCGGATAAGGGAAAGTAGTAATAGTAGTAATTATTTACTTGCTTTAGATTTTAGATGATACAATGCGATTTTCCCAATTTTTTGCTTTGCTTGTAATTTCCTTTATACGTAAATATCTACAAGTGCATACAGAACTATGCACATTCGTTGTGCAACATTTTAAAATCTTCTAGTAACCAATTTCAGAATTCGTGGAAATTTAAATTTTATTCGTCGAGTTTAGTTTGGTGAATCCAATTATGAAAATTAAAATTCCCGCGCAGTCCGTAGTTGAGCATATATATATTCATTAATAATGCGAAATATGGCGGGCGAAATTTTGCAAAATTACTCCGAAATGAGGGGAACATGGTAATTGGATGATTATAAAAATGTACCACAGACCGTGTTTATGAGGAAAAGCGCAATTATTAAAACAAATTGTTATGAAAGACAACGTTATTATAATTATTACACCTGACATGTATATTTTTTACTTTGTAATATTAAAAAATATGTATAAAGACCATTTAATGCTTCATCATCATCATACCGCTTCCTATGTAGAGCATATGGATTTCACAAGCTGTTTAAACAATTTACTTTATTTACTTTATTCGTCTGCCAGGTATTTATAATATATAATATAATATGCTGATTGGTTTAATAATATGTTAAATAAAATAAGGAAAAAAATATTTTACCATCTTTTTTCATCCAATGAACCTGGGGCTGTGGGTAGCCACTGGCACTGCAACCAACCAGCCCCTGTTTTCCTAACAATATGGACTTGTTTTGGGGTTCATCTAGCCACTTGGGCGCCACTGAAAATAAATAAATATTTGATTAACAAGAACAATTGAATAGAAATACAAGTTCATGCATTAAAAAATAATCGTGGAGTTGTTTCGAAACCGGTCTGGAGAAAAATCTAAAATAATGATTCGTACCTAGTTATAAAAGAGTTTTATTTTATTTATTGGCTAGAATGTTGATGGTTGATGGCCTATTAACGTCAGACAGTATTTTGTAGATGTTGCAGAAGATAAAACAAAATAAAATTTCAATAACTCAACATATATTTTTTTACAAGAAAGGTATCCTGAATTCTAAACAAAGATGCATAATATATTATTTTATGTTTTGGTTTTTCTTTTCTAAGTTGATGCATTTAAAACAGTGTTGCGTTTTGAAATAGTTTGAAAAGGCTCTATTTATTTATTATTAACGCCCGTAAGGCTGTTACTTTTAAATTATATAGTAGGTATTTACTTGAATACTCCATACTGAGCAAAATTTTACAATAATTTCGTGTCAAATTCTTGTATTTTTTTCATGATCGGCCGCCAGTTCCTGTGCATCTTTCCAATTCAGGTCCATGTTCCGGAGAGCTCTGACGTAAACTTATTGTAATTTGTTTATAAAACTCACTAAGTACAGAATTTTTTAAATTTATTTTAGAGGCACCTACCTTTGATAAAGAGTTCTGCGGATTGATTGACTCTAGCAGCGTGATTTGTAGCAACACAGGTATATTTGCCGCAATGTTGAAGTTTTACCTTTTTTATAACTAAGACACTAAACAGCTCGGAACTCCTTTCCTCTATCTGAAAAAAACACAAAATTCAAAATAAACTAATGGAGGTTAAGTTGCGTATCGCACTTAACTCAAATCTCGATAAACTGACTGAGAACCTTCTAATACTATCAAAATTTGGCACACGAACTTAGTATCTCTGCGGTCTACGTGAGAAAGAGCGGATGCTTTAAAAATAATCTAAGACAATCGTCCGTCTTCGGAAGACGATGAAGATGCGGCACTCATCAGGAAAGCAGCCGAGAAAAGCAGCTTCTCTGGTGACTGTGAAGTCCTATATGATACCTGCACAGTCGACCACATCTCTCACACCTCTAGGTTGTGGGGGGGGGATCCAGTTGGTAGCTGCTTCGCTCGCAGTCTTCTAAGTCTCAAATTCTCCAGCCAGAGACTGTCGTGTGCCGCTCTGCCTTCCCTTAGCTCTCTTTCCTCCATGCCATCCTGTCCCTGGCGTGATTTTCCCAATTATCAGCGTCTATGCAAAATGTCTTCATATCGCGTTTACAGACGTCCTTAAAGCGCAATCGCTGACCTCCATGGGATCTTTTGGCATCGCAAAGTTCACCATACAAAATATCTTTTGGTATTTGGCCATCCTCCATACGACTCACATGGCCGAGCCAGTGCGATCGTTTCTCTTTTAAGAGAGCCATCGCCGAAGCCATCCGAGTGCGGGCTAATACATCTTCGCATTAGTGACTTTGTCCTTCCATGTCACGGGCAAGATACGCCATAGACATCGCAAATGAAAGGCGTTTATCTTTTTCTCTAGGTAACTGTAAGTTGGCCAGGTTTTTGGTTTCTGCACTGTAAAGGAGTGCGCTAAGAACACAGGCTTGATGGATCTGGACTTTAGTGGATATTGTTAATTTACCATTATTCCAGACTCTATCTTGGAGTTTGCCAAATGTGGTAGTCGCTTTCCCAAAGCGACAGTTAATTTCCTGGTCCAGAGAGCAATCATCAGACATCGTTGAACCGAGGTAGCAAAATTTGACATCTCTAGTTTGACCATCAACTTTTATACCTGGTTTCTGGTCTGTATTTTGTTTCAGTACGACGGTTTTCTTCAAACTTATTTGCATAGAGAATGATTTGCACCCGATGAAAACTGGTCCATCAAAAACTGCAGACCTTCTTCGGAGTGCGCAATAAAGGCAGAATCATCATAAAAAAATAATAACGTAAGAGACAAATAAATCACTCACTCGGGTACTTCGGTACGAAAAACATATTGTTTAAGCGAGTGGTATAAATTGTTTAAAGTATAAAACAATTGCGGAAATGAAAATACAATAATTCTCTTTCGTTAGTATTTATTATTTTCAGTATGTGATTTATTTGTTAATTAAAAAAAAAATGCTTTTCACATTCATAAAGACAAGTTTAAAAATAATTCATACCTGTATGTATTTTCTCATGTACCTACTCATTTATGTGGTTGGGGTAGTATATCGATCTAATTAAAAAGGGATAACATCGTATAAAACGCAAAATTTTATTTTTAAAAAGCAATGTCCAAGTCAGTTGGTACCTAATGAAATTACTCACAGTTCCAAGGGCTAATGCCGAAAAAGGTTTCCAAGAATGTTGAAAAAGACAAAGGCTCAAAGTATTTAGTTAAAATACCCTTAAATGAGAAAACGTTTGCCTAATAAATGTGGTTATTTTTTGTGTCCTGTTAACTAACTCACGCTTTGTAAAAAGCATAGATTAAGACTTGCTTGAAGATTGTCATAAAAGTGAACCTACTACTTCTACTTTCCCTTGTCTGCACTTAATGGTGCAAATGACCCTGAATTGGTAATCCAAGTGAAGCGAATTTTTTATAAGGTACATAATGGCAAGGTGATCAGTCTTACGCTTCAGGGCCTTTACTAGGTAGGTGTCACATATTTCATTTAATTTATTTAAGTTATTTAGAACATTACAGAAAAAATTCAATTAATTCTAAATACAATACAGTAATAAATCATACATGACAATAGATAGTTATGTAAGTATAGTGATATAAGTATAGAAAGAAAAATTGTAAGTTAGAAAGTGCTTTCCTAACGGAAGACCCACTGTCGTGAAATATGTCGACATCCGAGGTGATGCGATTAAGTAGCAAGATTGCTCTACCAACAGGCATAACCATTGGCAGGTTGGTTCTGCATCGTGGCAGGTAAAACAATCGATGCTGTCTTTGTCGAAGATAGTTATCAGGTACGAACAGACCTACATCCATCAGAATTTCTAAGTTATGTATACGACCACCAATCACCTGAAAGAAGTGAACACCCAAATGGACGTCCCTCCTCCTCCATAATGACTGATAACCTAGCATCCCTATGAAACATTGTATGTGAAAACCACCTTAAAATTAAATATTTCATTTTGATCCCTCCGAGAATCGAACCCATAATCTAATGCATGGTTGCCCAACGCGCTAACGAAGAGGACAAAGAAATGGGGAAATAAATTGATAAGCTGTGAAAAAATATTATCTTCATATATATTGTATGTATCTAATCCACTGAAAAAAGCTCCTGCCTTTAAGTCACATATCATCAAGATTCAGTGCTCTTGGTGTACCAATGCAGTGCCTTATGCACAATTAGGTGCGGATAACGGAAGTAGCAGTAGTAATAGAAGAAAATATTTTTTTTAATTCAAGGATAAAATATACGCGTGGAAAAGTACTTTGAAAATTGTTTTAAGAAGATGTGTAATCGAAAACATATTCTTTTACCTTCAAATTGGCCAAGATCGGTAGTCCGTCCTTCAGCCAGGTGAAGAAAATGGGAGTATCACCACCTCTGATGCTGCAAGTCACCTGAGCTATCTGGCCTTCTTGAAGGTCCTGGCCGAAGCTGATGCTGTCCAGGACTGGAGGCTCCATCACCACTAGCTCGAAAGCTCTTCGGGCCATTTCTCCTGAAGGATTGGAGACGGAGCACGTGTAAAGACCTTCAGCGTCGTCAGAACTAACATCCTCAATCACTAGTATACCATTTTGGTTGGAGGAGTAACTTCTTTTGGCTCTTTTGAAATTCCCTATTGGTTTTATTTGCTATATTTTGATTGACAAACTTTCTGCTTGTTTCAGTCTTATGAAAGTTCGCAATTGGTTCATTTGAAATATTTTGGTATACATCCACTGAGTTACTGCTTAATTCAGCTCCTTCGTAATTACCTATTCGTTTTTTTGTAATATTTTGATCTACTATATTTTCTATTAAACTACTGCTTATATGAGATTTATCAATTTGTTTATTTGTAAAATTTTGCTTAACAATAGTTTCTACTAAGTCACCGATTATTTTTCCTGTCTTAAAATTTTCAAATGTTTTGTTTTGGTGTAAAGAGGAACTTGACTTTGCTGTTTCATTTTGGCTTGAAGAGGATCTTGTTTTGGTTCTTTTGAAAGTATCAGATATTTTTGGTGTTTTTTGATGATTTTTTATGTTTGTCTGCATCTCTTTTTTTGTAATTTGGTTGTTTCTGTTGATTGTCTTTTGTTTTTATTTGAAAATGCATTTTCTATTTTATTTATTAAAGTATCTGAGCGCTTGTATCTCATTGGTGGCTTTATGTAATCTGCACCAATTATTTTACCATTGTGTTCCCATTGTATTTTACTGAAAAAACAAAACAAAAATAATTTTTTTTAAAAACATTTTGAGTGTGTCAAAATACTTGGAGACAAACACTGGATTTTACCCGTTACAGGCTAACATTAAATTACAATTTGGAGTCTCAAAAAACAAGAGATCCTTTCCAAACTTCTCGTTTTTGTTGAGATTTCAAATTGTTATAATTTTTATTTGCTGGTGTGTATATTTTATTTTTTAATTACCTACTTTAAGCTCAAAAATCAATAGATGTTTATTCTAAGTAAGACTTTTGGTGTTGGAAATAGCTTTTTATTACATATCCAAATTGACTACAATTACCTCATAGGAAAACCATAATATGGGCAGTAAACGGAGACTCTAGTGCCAACAAGAGCTTTTACTGGTCCGATGGGGCGAATATATGGAGGACCTGAAAAAAAAGGGTTTTTTTAAAGAGAACTTATCGAAAGAAGCAAAATTGGCAGTACACAACGGAGTTCTGGTATAAACCCTTATGTATGGTAGTGAAGCGTGGTGTTGGAAAAAGAAGGATGAAAGTAGACTGAATGCTGTTGAAATATCATCTCTCTGTGTGGTAAGACTATGTATGATAGTACAAATGTCGAAATTAGAGCAGAGTGCAAGGCTGAGATAAGCATTATCGACAAAGTTAAGAAAGGGATTTTACGATGGTTTGGTCATGTGGAACGAATGAGTGATGAAAGAACGGCTAAAATAAGTTTAAATGCAAGTGTGCCCGGATGTAAAAGCCGAGGAAGGCCAAAAAAGACATGGTATGACCAAGTACGACGAGTACTTGTGACAGTGGACAGATGAAAAGTCGGTTTTAACCGGCGTATGTGCATGAGAAGATGTATGAATGTAGAGGAAGCAAAGGAAGTATGTCAGGACAGAGTGGTATAGAATACCTAGTTGAACTCAAGATTCAAACTAATTCTCTAGTGCATAGGTTCCCAAACTTTTTTGGCCCGTGCCCCCCCCCTTTTCAGACACAAAATTACACATAGGCCCTCCTGGAAATTTAACATTTTTTTAAAAATGAAATAAAACAAAAATGTAGTGTACTTATTTTGTATATCGTACATTTAATTAATAATGTTCATAAATAAGATAAGCGGACGCTTAAATTGTTGAGTAATTAGTATTTATTAAACTATCCAAATGAGAAAGACGAACCTGATGTAGCTACTGTCAATTACGAACCTAATATAAAATCATCAATGTATTCAATTACGGGTGAATTTATTTTTATTTTAGAAAGAAAAAATGAATTATAAAGGTATATATTTACTAGTAGATAATATCATAGACAATGTAAACCGACCGTCATAGGCGATTCATGAACTACATGTGTACGTAAATGATTTGAAACATTCACAAAATCATAGATCATAGAATCATAGATGAATATTTATGTACGTACGTTTATGTATGAACATCGTGTAAAACAGATTTTTAAAATTATATAAGGTTATAAATTTTAGCACCTCATGGCCCTCTGTTTGTTTCTCAGGGCTCCCCTACTCCCCCAGGGCCAGAGAAGACCCCCTCAGATCTTTTCAGGGCCCCCTGGGGGGCCAAGGAGCCCACTTTGAAAACCTATGCTCTAGTGATTCACGTGACACGATATTTCACAACATTGAACGAAAAACTAGTTCGCATAGCTCGGGATCAATTTTATCCAGTTTTTTACAAATCACCAATAAAATATCAACATAATGTTACATTACCAAACCTTAACCAGCCACATAACCACCTTTAACCAGATACCTCCATATCACCCTTTCTCACATAACCGACCCATTTTCTTTGTACTGAAAAGACAATGTCATATTGTAGATTATTTGTAGACTTAACGTAGATACAATAAACCCTATTTCCCTATAACAGTACTCGCAGATCTTATCGACGCGATAAAATAAAATAAAAGTAGTGTTTTAATGTACCTCGGAACATTAGATAGAATTTACGAGGGTACAGAGCTACAAAATGGCCGTATTGAACGAAATATATGAGAAATGAAGGTGAAACATTAATTTTATTGCGATTTTCACCTGAAATTGTGTGAAGAGATGAAAATAAAGGCGCAGAAGCATATGTCCTTGGAACCTGATATTTTATATTTAATGTTTATAGCAATGTATAATATATAGCATATTATAGAATTTATGTACTATTTATCAACTTGAAAAAACAAGTTCAGGTGCGTATGTGACAAATAACTAATAATAAATGTATTATTTTATTACAAAAATATGTTAATATTAGAGAACATGGTAATTTTAGTAATTTAGGTATTATAAGATACCTAATTCAAAAAATAAATAATAATAATAAATTAAGCCGTTTTTATGAAATATCATCTCAAGAGCGTTTTACAACTTAGATTATCCATAAAAGAAGAAGAAAGGTGTAGAATTAACAATAATACAGATCTTAAAGCTACGATAATAATTATTATAACATCCAGGATTGCTGTTTGTAGATAACTACGTGTCACTTGGTGGAGCGAGAGTGAGTGTTGTGCTTAATTCACCTCAAAAATCGTAATCAGTGATTTCAGTGAAGAAAAAAAACACGTTTCTACTATGGATAAGAATTTTGTAGAGATGAGTTTTAAGCTTTAGCTGAAATTCAGAGGAAATTTCCATACATCTTAGATTTGAAGGTAGGTGATTCCATGCAGATGGACCTGTGAATGCGAAAGCCCTATCATCTAGACTTGTATTCGGATTTCGCTTCCGATCTCTTCTGATTTGGCTGATCGTAAGGTTGATTGCCTTCCGTTTTTTTTCTCTGGGACACAGAGTTCTGAATGTCCGCGGTGTCATTTCATGTACAGCCTTAAGCCGCAATTATATTAGAGCCACGCCGCGTGTCGCAACGCGTGGGTTTGAAATCGATTTCATACATTTAGTATGAAAATGATTATATTAGACATGTCCCGCGTGTCGCCGACCGATGTGACGCCACGCAGATCACTCTATGTCGATCGGCGGCGGCGTGGGATCGGGTGGTGGGGGGAAGCGTGGCGCTAATATAATTGCGGCTTTAAAGTCCAGCAGAGCTTAAATCTGTTCTTTCTTCAAGTTCTTTCAAGTGCCACGAAATATGTGAATGTTTTAGAACATCTGTGATAAGTCTCGCTGCAGCATTGAAGACAAATGAACATTGAAGAAATAACAATAAAAAAATACTAAAAATAAAAAAAATAGTTCTTACCGTATACGTCAATCCTGGCTTCATGAGTGACAGACTCGTTGTTAGTAGCTACTGCTGTACAGGAGTAGAGTCCTGCGTCTTCAGGAGACACTCTGCTGATGTTGTAGTAGGAGGAGGGGCTGCGGGCGGGGGGCGGGGAGGGGGGCCCCGTCCCGCGCCCACACCACGCGCTCCGCCCCGCGGGCCCCACAGCGCAACGCTACACTGCTCCCCACCGCCACCACCTGCGGGCGGAACCTCTCCACAAGGGACACGGCCTGCCGCTTGGATCTCAGCTTCTCCCCTGGAAAGGAAATGTCCCTGTTGCTTAGTGGTCTAGTAAAACTACACTACAGCCTGAGGAACCTCTACCAAAATATAACACTGTATTTTGATAAGACCTCCTTCTGCTTTTGTGGCATAGTAAATATATTAAGCGCATTTAGGCGAGTCAAATATGAAGAATTTTTTTTTTATACAACATGGTGTAACAAAACTCGTAGTACAACTCGAAAACTGGAGAATCTACATCTTATTTGGAGTCGAATGTGCACAAAATTGCACAAATTCATAATAAAATGCAGATTCCTATTTTGTTTTATTTATAGAGACTATTAATTTGACTAAATAATAACAATTTGCAAAAAATTATAAAAAAATTAAATAATTTCGTTTTCAATTTTCTCGAAAACTGTGGGACAAATAAAAAAAAATCATTCTTCAAAATCTCCAAATATGATGTAGATTCACCAGTTTTCGGCTTGTACATACGTCGAGTTTTGTTACAAGGTGTATAGATATGTGTAAAATGTAGGTCTTGACTTAATATAAAAAACTCCTAGATAGTCAGGACTAGAGAATTACCTCTGTGAATAATAAACATACCTAATCATAATATTATGTACAATGTGATCAATGAATCAAATGATGCTATTTTTACATATTGTATCATTGTTGGTTTCAACAAAAAAACAAAACAATAATTATTTTTTTGTAAACGTGTAAAAAGGAATGACAAACTAATTCGCGCATAAACAACCTTCTTATTTTATGATATATTATAACTCTCTAACAATTACTGAGATCCACACGACTTGTAGGCAAAAAACCACCAGTATCAGGTCTTTTTTTTTACAACGCCGACAGCGTTTTTTTCACAATGGTTTTATTTCTGTAACTACCTACCCCGTTTTTTTATGAGCAAGTCTAGCAGGATAGGTACCTCAACTACTCGCTGCCCATCTCTATTTCCATAGAAGCAGTGCCATAGAAGCTTTACTTTGCGGTTGAGGCGTCCCTAATCGGGGATTTCGCGCGCCAACGTCAGCGCTTCCCGCGCTTTTCAGTTCGCGCGGGAATTATCTTACTCAGGGCTGCCAGAGATGAAAATATTTATGTTAATTTTTCGGGGCTCGAAGATTTATTCTAATCCATTTTTTGATCGCGTACGGCACGTTTTGAAGATGTTGAGATTGTATTATTTGTAATGCAAATATACAAATTAATCTTGAATTCCTTGTCCTAGTCCTGTTCTAGTCTTTCAATAAAGTGGAATTGACATTTTATTGATAGTCACATTTAGTATAAAGTAGCAATATTCAATGCAAATGTGGCGATAATACGTCGCACTCCGACAGGAGCCGGCAGGAGCCGAACTAGGAGCCGAAAAGCCGAACGCACTTCGAGAAACTCTTGAACTACATTCCCGATTGCACGCACTTCTTGCTCGGAGAATTAGCCGATTTGTTCCATCCATTTTCACGATTTTTCATAACTTATATAATATTTTTTTGTTAATTTTTAAGCTATTTGCATTCATAGTAGTTTTAAGTAGTTAAGTTTATTATTGCGATTCATTATAGTGCCAAATAAATGTTCAAAAACTGTTAGTAGGTACCTCCTATTTCTTTCTGTGAAGTGAGAATCATTTTTACGAGGTGATCCTTGCGGAGCGTGAGACATGAGATAAATCTGTATCAATTAGTGACGTACGCTGATGGGAAGTTGAACCGACTCAGCCCACTAGCGTACTAACCACTAAACAAACTTTTCAATGTGGACAACACAAGACATGAAGTTGGATGTAAGTATAAAAAATTTAGGAATTTACCGGGCTTACAACCTATCAATCACCAATTTATGGCTTTACACAAAATAACAGAGTGTGACTATCTACAATTTGGTCTTTTTTCGATCGATTCATTCCATATTTATCTAAATTTCGTAACATCTATAAATCTATATTATACAATGTCACAGAAACGGTTGAGATCAACAAATGAAACAACGGAATCAGTATCTTTTTAAGGTAACCCTTCGCTTAAAAGTGAAATTGGGAATGTTTAATACACCAAGTCGCAACTTAACCGAGCCGATAACATGTCATAAGCCGTGTAAGCGCTTGAATATACATATTCCCGAGCTTGGAAAGAGCTTCTTCATATCTTCATTTCTATTGAGATATAAACAATCAATTTTTTGGGCGTAACATTGAGTATCAGTCATCAAAGATAAAAACTTCATAAAAGATATTGGTTTAGCAAAAATTAAACAAATTATGAAACAACAAAAAAGAAAACACGCTAAATAAATGTAAAAAAAATAACTGTAGATCACATTTCTATTTCACAAATTAAGATTTGCTACTGCAATTTAATTATAAAACCTAAATTTTACTTTTGACAACTCTGGTTATTTACATAATATAGCCAAAGAGAATGGCAGAAGATTCGGAGAATTTAGGAGTACCTAGAGTAAGAAATGCATATCTGATGTTTGTTGCATTCAATCCAAGTGACTGAAACCGTAGAAAAGCGGGGTTTTATCACGATAACCCCTGGGTATAACATTAGAATTAAAAATCATTTTAAAACAGTCAATAAATCTAAGACATGCACTCAGAACAGTATAATGTACAAAGGAATAATAAATATACACCGTGTCCCACGATGAGACCGCGAAACTCCGGAGGATGATTGTTCATGGTATTCTGAGAGAAAAAAAATCTTTATAAAGTTTTTTGATCCGGGCATTTTTAATAATTAATTAAAAAAAAGTTTTAATAAAAAGCGACTATGTAATACTGGCTTCTGTTTGAAATGCTAGCGGTGGCGGGGTGGCGGTGGGCGAGGAGGAGTGGGGGTCCGCTCTGGTCACCGAACGCCTTGCCTTGTGCGGACATTCAAAATTCGAATTTAATATCTGAAATTGGTGCAGGTCACGTGGTGTTAGCCAGTTCAAAAATGGACAGATGAATGTAATAACACGCGTGAATTTTTTTTATTCATATTTTACTCATTTTTTTAAGAAATTAGAATTGAGTTTTTTGAAAAACTTTTTTAGATTTTTTTCTCAGAATATCATGAATAATCACCCTCTGGAGTTTCGCGGTCTCATCGTGGGAAACGGTGTATAATGAACTCCCTGAGATCGTCTAAAAAAGTAAACGGTATAAATGAATTTAGAAGGCATCTCTATAGTGATAATATAAAACTCTGGAAATGTAATAATATTATCAATATACACACTGCACTTGGTGTACCGATGCAGTGCCTTATGCACCGTTGGGTACGGATAAGGGAAAGTAGTAGTCTGTAGTGATAAAAAAATATTATAAGAACTTTAAAATGTTATTTTATTTTTAACAACATTTTGAATGTGTACAAATACTTGTTGACAAATTACTGGATTATACCCATGCTGGGCTAATCAGATATTATTGATATTCTAAATAAAGATTGATTGCCAAAAAATGCTTAACAATCTTCTCAACAGATGTCACCAGTGAGAAAATCGCTTGTAAAGTGAAACGTGGCATGATAATTCATACTAATAGATGTTCCGAAATTTGTCATGTATGGTTATCAGCTGATGGGCGGAATGGGAAATGTTGGAATACATCAAGTGGCCACTTGACCCAGCCAATGGCAGGTCAAAAGCCCTGTAAACGCCTAGATAATCCACAATTGTTTTCAGAGTTTCTCTGTGTCCGTTGGGATACCAATAATAATATCTGTAATTTTATTATTAGTTATTATTAAAATATGTAATAATTGGTACATAGTTATATTGAAAGCATGTAAACAAACAGACATCTTCACCCATCATATTCTTTAGTCATAAATCCTGAAATAAAATTACTATTGCTTCTACTTTCCTCTATCCGAATTCACGTAATATTTAAGTTAAGTAATTGAAAAAAAAAATTAACGTTTTAGCGGCAACCCTATTCTCACATTAAATTTTTTTTGTCATCCGGAGCGCTGCAGCGGTACAGAGTTTTTATGATGTCGAAGCTTTATTTGAGGGAGGATTTTTCGTGATTAAAACACCGAGCATTAGGGAGCTCTGCGCGGATTCACAACTTCGTCCCCGTATCACATTATTTTTTGTGGCCGCTCTGAAAACATCACTTCCATGATATTTCTCTATTTTCCTTTTTGAAAAACTCCCCGTTGTTTCAATTTTAATGATTGTAAAACATCACGCTACTGCGATCTGCTCTGAAATGTTAATCCTTTTCCCGTTATATTGAAATGTTATTTATTCAGATCTCGGGTAGGTTTTTAATTAAAATCCTTTGCATTTATTAATAGGTTACCGAGTGCAGTGAATCTTAATAATATATTACATGAAGGTAAGATGATCAGTCTTATGTTTCTGCGCCAGTTCAAGAATCACATATGACAGAAATACTCCCATTCAAAGTAATACCATTGCATGAAATCGCAAATACTATACTTACCATATTGAATCATTCAGCAGATACAAGTTTGAAACACAATTTTAAATCTGAGCTCCATGGCCACAATATACGTAATTTAAAAAACCTCCACATTCTCAGAAACTCGGTAAAAAATCTCTAATGAACATTTCTCGATCCCAATATCATAAACTACCCCATAAAGTAGAGCCCCTAAAGATTTGTATTTAAATACAATTTTTCAATGATAGTTATGATGTATAGGATTAAGATTGAATGTGTTAATTTTGTATCGTCTTTCTTATTCGTGTTTGATTGTGCAATATGTAATAAAAATGTATATAATTAATACCGGTCCCTAAGAGAGTTTTTACAACTCCTGGGAATACAATACATGAACGTTTTATATTAATACATTTAAAAAAATATATATCTGTATATATTTTCATTCAAATAAGTATTTCAAACTACATTCTATGCATACTACTTTTCTCTTATTCGCACCCAATGATGCATAGGGCACTGCATCGGTATACCAAGTGCAGTGTATATACATTATTTTGATAACATAAAGGCAAGATGATCAGTCATACGCTTCAGTGCCAGTTCAAGGTATCACAAATGAAATCTTCGATCCAGAATTCACTAGAAGGAGCGTTTCCATACAATTTTTCTTAAAATATCCGCTTCCTAGGGTTTATTTCATAACATCACTAATTATCAAATTCCACCGTCTAAAGACTTCCGCACTTAAGACAATGCACAAAACGTGTGACGTAGATGTTTAGTAATGACGTAGATGCCTATTGATGACGTAGTGAGTGACGTAAAAGGGTAACTAGACATGTTACTATTTTTCAAGTATGGAATATCACTTCTCTGAAATTCCTGTTCAAAGCATGAAATATTAATATTTCACGTTGACCGCCTACGGAAATCGAACCCGCGACCTCATGCATGGCAGGCGTATACCACGAGACGGACTCTGTACATTCTTCCTCTTCTTCTTCTTCATCAGCCATTGTTCGTCCACTGCTGGACATAGGCCTCCCCCATATTGGTCCACTGCTTTCTGTCCTGGGCCTCGAGCTGCCATCTGGATCCTGCAGTACTTTTTATGTCATCTGTCCATCTTCTTGGTGGTCTTTCTACAGGTCTCCTTGCAGCTCTAGGTCTCCAGTTCAGCAGGCGCTTCGTCCATCGGTCTTCATTCTGGCGTGCCACATGTCCAGCCCATGTCCACTTCAGCTGTACATATTATGATGAAATAACTATCCAAAACAAATGGGAATTTCGCCATGTTTCGTCAATACAATGTCAACTCAATCTTCATACAAAATTTTCCATTACAGTAATCGCCCGAACGAGAAGCTATTTCCGTCGTGTTCTATACACATAATATGTGTAAAGAGATATCTCATGTCTATATAACATGGTAGGTCTGTAGGGCGAAGTCAGCACAAATCCGTTTCAATATACTGAGAAGGCTTACCATGAATAATATCCAACCCCCTTTCGATTATTTACTGAGGATTAGTGGTAGAAAGATCGTAATATACGGGAGGCAGGTAGTTCCGGAACTAATCTTGTCCACTTTTAGAAGAATATTTTCGTGGCAAACATAACACGCTAGGTTAAGTTATCATGCTTGTGGTCGCGGGGGCGATTCCTAACAGGTTCGATATAAAATATTTATTTGAATGTGTTTTTCATATGTGATACTTTGGAATGGCTCTGAAGCGAAAGACTGGTCGTTTTGCCTTCATGGAACGAATAATTAAAATAAACTGCAAATTGGAAAACCAATTTGTGTCGTATGCCACCATTGGATGTGGATGGCGGAAATTAGTGTACCTATATATATATTTCTTAATAGAAATCTTAAAAAAGAAGGTGGAAAGTAGATTGAATGCAGTTGAAATACCATCTCTCAGACGAATGTGTGGTAAAACTTTGTATGATAGGTGCACTAATGTCTAAATTAGAGCAGAATGCAAGGGTGAGATATGCACTATTAACAAAATTAAGAAAGGTCTCTTATGATGGTTCGGTCATGTAGAGAGAATGGATTTTTTTGTGTTTGTAATAATTGTGTGTTCTGTCATGAATACATATATTAAATGTAATTATTTATAGGCCCAAAATGAGTTTATTGTAACTCATGGGGAATACATGTAAAATGTATTTTTGATTTAAATAATAAATAATAATATTATGAAAGAACTTAGGTGTACAATAATAATTTAATATTTAATCATTGTTTTCCTACAACGGGTCGTACTTTTGGCTGGTTTTCTTCATTTGGCAGTAGAGACCTGCCTGTTTAGACGTGTTTTCTATGCTTGTCGTTTTGATGATAATTTAATGAGTTTTTATGACAAAACATAACTAAATCACATTATTTTGTATTTATCCATTTATTTTACAACATGAAAAAAAAATCACATAGTTATAAAATAAAAAAATTAAGCCAATTAAAGTTCTCTTGAATTATTAACAGCACATCAACAGTAAGTGAATTATAATACAATCATAAGTTGAAAAGTTGAAAAATAAGAAAAAAAATAACATTGAGCAGCTTTAGCACTACTAACACACTCCGCCACAACAACAACAACTAAATCGTTCTTCAATAAATCGCCTTCTCGCATTAAAACTGTATAATCTCAAAACTTATTAATTTTACAGGAGAGCGTTTTTAAGGTTTGACGTGTAATATTTTTAATAATAATGATCTTTTCAAAACTTTTTATTATTTTTTTTGATAGTTACATTATCTGTCTTTCAAAGTAAGATAAAATTATATATTAATTTTGTTATATAGTAGCCGAAACGTAGGTCAGAAAAATAATCGTTTTGAGTTTTAATACTTTTCTAGATAAAATGTTGCTTGATTTTTACGATTTTATTTCAACATAAATATTTAATTTATTCAAAACGATTAAATTTAAGAGAAAAAAAATATTTTTCACAGTAAAACAATAATATTTTATAAAATATTTATTTCTTTCAGTACAATGATGAAATTATTATACTAAATATGGACTATGGACTAAAAACTTATACAACTAAAACAAAATGGCTCAAAAAATAAGATAATTATAAATAAAATTAAGTGGTTGACTAAATCTCGTTAATCGCTAAGTAACATGGCACTAAGTTAACCAAGGTATTTCAGTCTTACCGATTATGTAATCTAAGTATAAGATCTAGGTATAAAAGTACTTTTTTTTTATTATTAGGAACGTTATACAGTCTTTTGAGTATTTTTTTTTACGTATTAATAGTTTAAATAAAATCTTAAAAGCTTTAAAAGTATTTATTTTAAAAAATGCAAAACAATGAACATAAAGAAAAATAAACAAATAAAAAATACAAGTTAATCTATTCAATTTGTATTCTTTTTCATTTTAAATTATTGTCTATTTCATACAGGTTACAGATTTTCATAAAATGGACGATAATATTCGGGAATAGTTTTCTTATCAACTAAAGCTAATAAACCTCGTTTTTTTCTGGAAATCGTTCTGTAAACCTGTCAAAGAAAAATATTTATGTGTAATAAGTACCCAAAATAAAATAAAATCACATTAATAATACTTATTATAGTTATATAAAAACATACCTAAGTTTAATAATAATAATAATAATAAGTTTTTATTCCACAAACCTTGAGGTGGTGGTGAGTGCAAGCCTCCAAGGTTCATATAAAAGAATACACTTGTAAAACATAATAAGATAACATAATACAAAAATAACTTTAAAATAAGTGAACATAAAATGCCAAAGAAAATGAATAAAGTATCGTATTCTTTTAGGGTGGCTTCAGCATTAGAAGCCACCTTTTGTAAATGGCGAGTGAAATCCACCCTGCTGTAGCTTGTAGAAGGATCTGATCTTGATCTTTTGACGGAGGAGGGCCGGGAAGGAATTAACGCGTCCTGTGGTAAACATTTAGACTTATTACATATTGTGAGGTATTTTCATGTAGTATGTCCATCGATTCCACTTCAGAATCAGCAATAGGCGGATCATTTACTTCTTTCTGAGTAGTTATATTTTTTTTCAAGCTCTCTAGAAATTGAATTCTTTGTGCCATTTCCAATGCATTTGATTTAAGCTGCATAAATAAAATGACGGACGGGTCGGGGCGAGCGACGCGACGCGAAACGAGATAAGCCGTCGCGACGGCTATCTCTCGTTTTGTATAGAGAGGAACGCGCGGCAAAACGAGACAGCCGCGACGGCTAGCCGTCGCGTCACTCGCCCCCGACCGTTTGTCGCAGTGCTGACTATTAAAACATAACCTAAACGCGTTGAAACAAGTCGCTGTATGTTTCAAAATCACAGTGAAAACATACATAATAATAAAATAACTAATTTAACGAAAATTCGAAATAATCTTACATTTATTAATGAAAAAGTAAACATTTTCGGGATTAAACTATTTCTGACGTCAGATTTTAGGATAAAAACAAGTCAATTTCAAAATAAAACATAACTTTTTAACAATAAAAATATCTAAAACAGTATACAATTTAGAAAAAATAAAGTTTTAATGAAAAGGGTCACCACAGTATTATTCATAATTTTATCACAAAAACTGTACAATTACATAATTATACAATTTTAAAGGGAGAATTGATTCAAACTTTGCTACACATTTTATAGCAATAAGTGTATAATTTTGAGATTGTATAATTACTAATGAAATAGAATGCTTACCTTAGGGTGAAAATGTTCGTTTTTGTATACTTTTGAAGAGACACGACAAGTGCACTGCTCGGTCGTTTGAACATAACTAAAAAAATATTTAGTTTTCGCGCGAAACAAGTTCTCACTTCGGCCAATTTAAAACTAACCAATGCGCTATCTAGCGAGCGTTTGTTGAACTACGCTCTTTTGTCAATATTAAAGAGATGAGTACTGTTGATACCAATCGTTTCCTCATAATTAACTCAAATTTCGAAGATTTTTGGAAATTGTACACTTTTAATGCGAAGAGGCGAAATTGTTTTAACCTTTATTTTTCATCTTCCATCTAATGTTTTTCTCTATATTAAAAATATTTAATTGGACATGTTTGTAAAAGGTGCGTTTTTTTCATTTTCTGTGAAACACGAAAAAACGAACAGGTCGAGTTTCTTAACGACCTATCTCAAATCTCTTTTCCGCTGTTCAATGTTAGGGGTAAAAGAGACAAAGAGAGATATTCTGATGATGTTGGCAATAAAAATTCCCATTCGACGCATAATTCTACGACCTCTTAATCAGTACTATCTGGGCGTCCATCAAAACCAAATACACTCATATTTTATTATTAAGTACACAGTAAAAAATGTTATGGTCTGTTTTCAGATTTTGTTTGTATATGGATTCCGTACTCCGGTTGTTTGTTTACGTATTTTGTGCAGATTGAAAATACGGTTTTGTGGGTTAGCATACTGATGACAATGCGGGGAAAAAGTTTTACATTTTTTTTTTGTATTTAAATTTTCATGTACAATTACATTAGTTATTTTAGAGATAATCATTTATCATTGATTGTACCGAGTATTGGTGGAAAGATAAAGCTAAAGAAATATAAAAAAAGTGGCGTAAGGTTTAATATCAATTTTTAAAAAAAAATATTAATAAACCTCATTTAAGAGCTTTAAGAGGATGCGTTGTTACGTGAATTTAGTCCTTGATTTTCTTTTCCCTAATCCTCCCTTCATTGAGACCCTGACCGCGGATGCACGGGGTGGTATGTCTGGGATGGGGGGCCTGGCGAGGCGGGATACCGGTCTCACAACGGGTGGGTTGTAATTACTAAATTTAAGAAACTAACATACCCTACTATTGTTAATTTGGGCCGACTCTGGTTGGTTTGGGTGATGGAAACAAGAGTTGGCTGGACTGAAAAAAGACTCAATAGTCTTTAAAGCAGTCTAGGGAAAGGGTGGGGCTTTCATTGAAGTCCTTTGATTTTCTTCCATGCAATGTAGCACGGTGGTAGCGCATTTGGCTACCATGCATGAGGTCGCGGGTTCGATTTCCGTAAGAGGTCAACATGAAATATTTATTTACATGTTATTTTCTTATTAATGTTTCATGTGTGATACCTTGGACTGGTACTGAAGAGTAAGACTGGTCATCTTCCAGTCATGTAATAAAAATTGTCAAAATACACTGCACTTGGTGTACCAGTGCAGTGCCCTATGCATCATTGGGTACAGATAAAGGTAAAAGAAGAAAAGAGAAGAGCTAGAGCAATGATTTTTAACACTTTTTAGATACCGACAAAAAGCGCATTTGCATCGTCTTATTTTATACTTTATTTGTGAAAGGAGATAAATAAATTATTGGATAAATTATAAGACTATACATGGTGACGCAAAACTCGATGTACAAGCGGGAAATTAGTGAAACTACGTCATATTTTGAGTCAATTTGTATGAATAAATTTTTTAAATTTGATCTTTAGTTTTCGAGAAAATTGAGTACCTTGGTAAGAATTTGATTTTTATGTTAATCGAAGATTAATGATAGATTAATAAATTGTGGTCTTAATATTAACATTGTGGTGCCTTGAGTGTCCACTGGATATTTTTGGTTTCCTGGTTAAGTACCCATTATCATCATCATCATCATACCATATCCGCTCCCTATGTGGAGCATATGGAATCCACAAACTGCCTCCAGGGCCAAGCGATCGGCTGCCAGCTCCCGTGCATCAACCCAAGTCAAGTCCACGTCCAACAGCTCTGACGCAAACTGTCAACAGTGGACGACCAGGACGCCGGAACCTGATGCCTTGTAAGATAGGCAAGCATGGTTAAGGCTCTCGGGAGGCATACGCAGCACGTGGCCCAGCCAGCCGAAACGCCTTCGCCGGATGACAGTAGATACCAAGGGTTGCTGTGTCCGTTGCATCACCTCTGTGTTCCTTACAAAGTCAAACCAACGCACACCTAAAATTCTACCCAAGGCACTACAAAATATTTGATTTACCTACATACAAGGCCTAATTTAGCAAGGTTTAATTTTTTACTTCTATCAAGACACCTCTCAAGACCCTGTTTTGACCTTTCACGGATGAATAGGGTCTGATCTTGTTTTTTGATAAACCTAACTAAGCCGGAACATAAAATTAAAATCAGAAATCTCAAAAATACACAGTTTTATTTAGAAAATTTAATTAAGTTCCATACACGGTTCTCCTGGGAAATAATACTCCCTCTAGGAGAGACTGCTGTATACAGATTTAAGGGATGTTTTTAATGAACAAGAAATTAACTATGTTAGAATATTACGCTCTGAAATCTAATAGAATACTTTTCACCGTTTTTGCGACATTATGAATTTTTCAAGTAATATTATAATGTTAATTTTATTTAGTAAACAACATTTTGAGTGTGTCCAAATACTTGCAGACAATTTTATTAATTTATTTGTATCTTTTTTCTTTATAATTTTGATTCTGTTTTTCATACATTCATTCGTACACTTTTATTTTATTTTTTTTATCCTTTTAATCTCTTGTATTTCCTTTTTTATCAGTTATACTGATGTTTCGTAATAATTTTTTAGATGCAGATAATCCATTTATTTTTTTATACAGTATCAACAATGAAGCAAAAATATTGTTATTATTATATAGGTCCACGTTCACACCCAAAAAACGAAAAAATACTAAAAATGGGGGTTTTAAATGGTTTTTTTTTTCATAGAATCCTTGCATTTTCACAAAAAATCAGTATGCTATTTCTCTAGAGAATAGTTTGAATTATATGGGATTATTTTTTCGAACCCTTGTTTGTGGCTCTTAATAAACCCGGAATTTAATTACAAAAATTCATTTTTTTTAATTGTGGCATTCTATCCTCTCTACCTACCCCATCGGGGAAATGGCGTGATGGTTAGTAAGTTAGTTTGTTTAATTTTTTAATGTTGGTCTTAGGTCAGGTGCAAAAAAAATAACTAAAAAATACACCCAAACTAATTTATTATCGTCTCTTTCTCTTTACTTACCTAACGTCTCCTGCGTTTAAATATTCAGATTTTCCCAACACATACACCACACTCCACATACATACAACAACCTACATACACTTAATATAACATAACCACTTTTCGCTCACTTCACGTCTTTAGAAGTTTTGTCTTGTACATTGTGTTGTCCACGTCATTGGTGTTACGTTGTATATGTTATTTCAAATTGAAAATTCTTTGTTAATTGTACCAAACATAGCACTGTGTGTATAACATTAAAATATAAACAAATAATTATTTTCGTCTCGTAAATACACTATTATGTTAGATAATGTTACCAACCTTATTCATATTAAAGGTTGCCAGCGCCGACGTCGACGCCTCTCGCGGACGCCCTACGCCGTCGCGACGCGTTCAGTATTTTCCCTCAAACGATTGCTTCTTTCATAGCAGTTGATAACAGTAATTGAATTTCGTATACATGAAAGCTTTCTCACACCTTCCAGCAATATTTTAAAACTCGGGAGAAAATAGCTTATAGAAAATTATGATAAACACAAAATTATGCTTCCGATATTCTTTTGTAATATTTACGTACCTAAAAATTTTTTTTTTCTTTTCTCTGATATAAATAATTATTTGAGTTTATTTGTATTCATTTAGGATATTATTTTTTTACAAAAAATACGTTTGAATATCGAGTAAGGGTTGATCCTAATATTCAATGCTGATTTTTTTCTGTAAAAAAATAATGTTTATGGCGATATTTTGTTCCCTTTGTGGAAATGAAGAATGAGGCTTCTTTTACGTACCGTAAATATATTTTATGTGTGTCTTGTATGTCATAATTTTAATTATGTATCTAATTATGCTGAACAATACAATATGGTGCTTTGTGCTACGTTGCTAATATCCTGATATAGACGTAAATAGTGCAATTATCTTAGCTATGACCTAGTTACTAGATATTGCTCTATCATCATATACAGGATGAATATCTAAATTAATTGAATACTGAATAGAGGAACCAAAATTTCTCTCATATGCTCCATATAAAAAGATGCATCTTGAGTTAGCATAAAATTGCAAATTATTCATAAGAAAATCGACGGGATTGTCAATTTTTTTTCAAGAGAGCAAAAACAAACCACTAGTTCGGCCTTTTAAGCCGAGAATATTACATATTTATTTGTTTATTTATAGGAAAACCAACAGTCAAATAATCATTATAATAAACACAGGTAGTAACAAAAATAGGTAAAAAAGAAAGAAAAATATTCTCATCGTAAGATTACTACAAATAAATTATATGTACATTAAAGTGAGTTAAAAGTTAGAAAAGAAAGAAAGAAAAAAATGCTAACTCAACAAAATGTGATCAACAAAGTGTGATCAACAAAGTGTGATTTCACTCAGAAAGCAAACGCCGCACATCGCCATGGTTATTCTCAAATATATCTACATTCAATACTTTAGATATTTTATTAAAGTTATTGAAACTCGCCATATATACGAATTTTTTCTATAGTTTGTATGTACCAGAGGGGTATAAAGAAGAGGGTTGTTACAAAGGGTTTTTCGGGGAATACTTATGGAAAGTTTAGATAGTAGTTCCGGAGAGTCTATTGCTCCAGAGGCTATTTTTGATAGGAAAACTATTTCTCACAAAAGCTCAGAATGTTAGCTTGTTGAGTTTTGAGAACAAGTGTCTGAGAAGGATGCTAAGCATTAGGTGGTTTGACTTCATAACCAATTCCATGGTTTGGGTATGGCAACCTCCAATAACTGGAGTCGAGAAGTCGCTGCTGTGAACCTGGCTTGGGCATGTACTCCGGATGCCTCGGGAGAGCCTGAACCCAAGCTGCCTCTTCTTTACGCCTGCAGAATCCCGCCGTCCTGGTTGACGGTCAATACCATTGTTTATTTATAAAATGTGCCTTTAAAAAAAACTCTAAAGTTAAAAAATAACATTTTCAAACGTCATAAACACAAAATTTAAAAAATATGTATTTTGCGAGTCTTAGTTATTCTGAGAGTGCCTAGAATATTTTATGTAAATTAGCGTTTAACCTGGAAAAAATCGCTAAAACCAAATCAACGTGGGAGTTTTTCTTCTGGTATTAATGAGTTTTTTTAAATATTTTAGTCGTCGACGAACAAGCCATCCTGTAAATATGCCGTACAATATGTACAATGTGGTAAACGGTTAAGCTAATTTATAGCTTACATCGATGGGATATCCAACAGAGTTTAATATGGACCTAATAATGAGTGAAATGTACAATGGAAGCCCCACCCTTTTCCCTAGACTGCTTTAAAGACTATTGAGTCTTTTTTCAGTCCAGCCAACTCTACCGATTTTTTCAACAAGCTAAACCGCGATTTTAAGATTGTTAAAGTGGGTAAAAATACGGATGAATTTACGATTATGTACGCGGACAAATGCTTTCATTGTACCCCTACCACCGTCTCAGCTTATATATTATAATTGTCATTGTTTCCATCACCCAAACCAACCAGAGTCGTCCCAAATTAACAGTGGTAGGGATGTTAGTTTCTACCCCGATCATTATTTATTAGTAATTTACAACCACCGTGTGGAGACCGGTACCCCGCCCCGCCAGGCCCCTCATCCCAGACATCATCCCGTGCATGAAATGATTGAAATGTAGACAAACGGGACCATTACTTGGATATAATATAAACCATCTGTGACTTTGTCCTTCCGGAACACAACTTCTTTGCGCTCGGACAACGCCGCAACGCCCCCAAATGACCAATGAGATTTTGTCGCGCCAATACATTTTAAAAAACGCACTCTAATGTGACAAAGGCACTATCGCCCTCTGGCGAAATGAGACTGAGTTTAATGAGAGACTATGTTCCTCTAGAATCTAGAGTTAGCCTTAGCGTAGTTCTCTAGCGTTTTTAAATTTTTAACATTTAGGGGGCGCTGCAGAAGGCCGAGTGGGCATTGTATCAATATAGAAAAAAAGCTTATATACGAGTTATGCACGATGATACACTTTCTTTGGGCGCTTGATTTTTCAAGTTCTGTTAAATAAACTACACTTTCAAGCGCAAAAAAATTAACTGAGGCATAGTACTCAATATCATGGTTTTTTTATACCACGTTTTTTTAGTTATTCGTAGAAAAAGAAAAAAAAGAGTTTCGTTATTAAACACTTTTTCAAAAATGTGACACTTTTTACGTATGTGTTCATTTTTTTATCCATTGCATAAAATACATACAGGTATGTGCCTACATAAAGAAAAGTGTATTTTTTTTTTTAGGGGGGGGGGGCGCGTGGATAATCTAACCGTGAAAAAGGGGGCGATTCTTTCAATAGGGTTAAGAAACAGTGCTCTAGATAAAGGGATGTTTTTAAAATACATTGGCATGTACAAAGCCATGCATGATGCCGCTCCAGAGTATTTAAAAGAGCTTTGCATTCCAGATGAACTAGCTGAAAGACGTCTCACAATTCGATCAGCTACATCTACAGCTATAGGCAGGGTTTTAGTACCGATCCGTAATCGGCGCACAAAATTTGGAGAGCGCGCTTTTGCGGTTGCGGGCCCTGTGGCTTGGAATGCTTTCCCACAAGAAGTGCGCAACTGTGAGAGTTAAGTGATGTTTCAAAAGAAACTTAAGACCCATAATTTTAATAATGGTTATTTCTACTCAGAAATTGAGTTTCAATCTCTTTAAATTTCCCGAGCCGTTAAATTCAATATTTGAAGCGCCCTTGAGGTATATTTATACGAAAACGGCGCTATATAAATTATCCATAATAATAATACTAATAACTTTTTTTTTTTGAATTTTTAACAATTATGCCCTTGTCCTACCGAAGGTGCGATATCATTAAAAACTGTAATGTACTAAAAATAAATAATAAATAGAATGACGATTATAATACTCTCGTCTGTATCTTATGGTGCTGCGGCGGTAAAAATGAATAATTAACCGTTAAGGCAAATTTGAATATGAATAATGTTAATGAGGGAAAATGATGACTAGCAATCTACAGGGGCAGAATATTCCAGCAAATCCATGTGACCCAATTCTGTTATCACTATCACTATATTAGTTGTACGTTTATTTATAACACCATGGCAGCTACATAGTACTGCGATGGGAACAATCCGGTATGAAAATAATCGGTTTGGTTATAACCGATCATAAAGAAACAACTACGAAATAGGCAAGTGCCAAATATTTGGTTAAATCATCAGAACTCCAACGTTTCTTTTTAATTAAAAAAAATATAAATAAACTGCAAAAATTCTCACGATGTTATGTTTAATAGGTTTTAATATCAAAGTCTTACTCAATGCGCCTGTGGGCTACAGAAGCGCAGATTCAAGTCTCGCAGGTAATTAAACTTGTTATTACTGCTGTAATTACACGCGATGACGTCACTTTATTTATTTATTGAGATAACTGATACATAACGTTCTTTAAACTGCCTTAAAATCGATAGTGGCAAATAAGAACTTATCGAAAGAAGCAAAATTGGCAGTAAACAACGGAGTTCTGGTACCAACCCTTATGCATGGTAGTGAAGCGTGGTGTTGGAAAAAGAAGGATGAAAATAGACTAAATGCTGTTGAAATGCGATCTCTCAGGCGAATGTGTGGTAAGACTATCTATGAAAGGTGTACACATGTCGAAATTAGAGCAGAGTGCAAGGCTGAGAAAAGAATTATCGACAAAATTAAGAAAGGGCTGGAAGGAAAAGGATGTAGAAGCCGAGGAAGACATGGCATGACCAAGTACGACAAGTACAAGTGGACATGTGAAAAGTCGGAATAATCGGCGTATGTGCATGAGAAGATGTATGAATCTAGAGGAAGCAAAGGAAATATGTCAGGACAGAATGGTATGGCGTTCTATCTATGTTAGTAAATTAGTTAGTTTATCCGTTTTATTAATCGATTACAACAACAGGTTACGCGAATAACTGGTTCCTAGTCAGCCAGATAGGCACTAGACTAGCAGGCCACACCAGCGCAGATTCCAGTCCCGCAGGTAATTAAACTTGTTATTACTGCTGTAATTACACGCGGTGACGTCACGCGGCATGTCCGAGCCAGGGGTGGATGAGCAGAAACAGGGATGGCACTATCGACTAGCGAAATAAATGTAAAAACAATAACTAAATACCAGAAACGAGTGATTGATGCGCATGTTTTAAAAAGCCATTTTTTTTTTAGAAAGCCATATTACACAGGACACAGGGGAACAACCACAAAACACCCGGGCTTGAGAAAAAAAACTGTTAATTAAAAGATATTACTAACAATTTTATTAATTTTATAAAACTTACACAGTTGCATAACATGTTGCGAAGTTCGAAGGCACGACGCCGACGTCAATAATGAACAAATCGTGTTATCAAAAAATAAAAATAAAAGACTTTCTAACTTTTAACAGGAATTCTTGACGAAAAATCCGTGACGTAAACGCAAAACTTTGGAAAATCGTAACATCTTTAATCGCACTAAATTTAAAAAAAAACTTTCTGCTGTCTGTAAAGTCGGTTTACGGACGATAATTTTACGTAATAACGTCTTAAAAAAACATTGATGAAAAATAGCATACTTTTATGAATTGAATTGAATTATTATTACTGAATTATCATTATTTTGTATAATACAAAGCAGGAGTTAATTGAAAATTACAATAATTTCCATAAATTAATTTTTTTTTGTTTTTTCTTCCTGCTGCTGTCTCTCTTCTACTCGGACGCATCGGCCGATGGAGTGGGAAGAGAGATAGATGCGTCACAGACCGATCGTGCTTCTATATATCGCTTGTTCCGCGCTCTCGCTTGTACACTCGGCTCAGGCGGAACGTGACAATGAGTCATGCTTTTTCGTGTGTGCAGCCGGCGTTCATCGATTTATTAGACTGCAAAAAGTAATTATCTAAGTAGACTGACATCTTACCTCAATGTAACAAATGATTTTGGTTCACTGAACTTGGTGTATTGTTGCATCATTTCTTTTTCCTATTTACCGTTGGGTGCTGATAAGGAGAGCAGTTGCTCGATCACAGATCACTAGCGACTCGGTAATAAGCGACGTGATAAAGATTTCTTACCCATGGATGTTTAACGTTTTCGCAATCACAATGGAACACGCGTTAAAAGTTATCGATCGGGATTATTAAACGAGCGCATACTAGTCGCGAGCCATTTCCCGAGATATATCTTATTCGCACATATATTCATTCAATCTTTATTATAATTTAGCCGGTTTTCGGCAAGCCAAATATTGAGAAAAGCAGTCGACATAATAAAAAATCCGACAAGCGCGATGATTTGACGTTTGACGTACGGCCGCGATATGGCGTAGATCAGCTCCGCTCGGCTCAGATCGTCAATGCTCGGCTTGGCGATTGCGGTATTGAACGGTATGTCATTGTGATCGTTCAAATCGTAAGCGTCAACACGTGATTAGCACGTTTTTAACTACGTCGATAGTTATCTGTGATTGAGCTACTGAAGTAAATTTAAACTTAGCTTAGGAAGTAAAAAACTTTTCGATTTCTTAATAGTTTTAAAATGAGATAAACGGTTTGCCGTAATAATGGATTTGACAACCCTGTTAATCCGCCAACCCGTAATCCTAAAGAGTGGAGGAAGACAACTCGCTATGGCGGGAATAGTTAAAGTAATTTCCCGTTAGGTTAGTACAGTGGCGGGCCGGGGGTGGGGGTGGGTTGAGTTAGATAACACCGCTTTAAGGACGCCACTGTGAATCTGTCAACACCGTCTGGGTTACAGCGCTCTGCTTTGGGAACGCAAAAGACAACTGACTAAGACGGGAATAGTTATTTTCTATTAGACTCGTAACTAGAACTGTTTTATAAACATCCGTTAATAAAACTTATATATTTATTATTAACACTCACAAGCTTTTAAATTATACAGTAGTTTTAATAACAGAGTATAATATAAATAATGTAGAAAGTGATTGTACATATTATACAATATACATGGTATAACAAAACTCGATTAATAAGTATAAGCGGGAAGCCAGTGAATCTACATAATATTTGGAGTCGATTTTGTTAAATACATTTTTTTATTTGACCCATAGTTTCCGCGATTAGGTTGTTAATTTAATTTAGAACCTAACAACTAACCTAACCTTACGACTAAAAAAGGGGTAGAATTACTAAACGGGGTAGAAACTATGTATGATAGGTGCACTGATGTTAAAATCAGAGCAGAATGCAAGGCTGAGATAAGCATTTTCGACAAAATTAAGAAAGGTCTTTTACGTAGGTTCGGTCATGTAGAGCGAATGGATGATGTAAGAACGGCTAAAAAAATATATGATGCGACGGTGCCTGGTTGTAAAAGTCGAAGAAGGCCGAGAAAGACATGGCATGATCAAGTAAAACAAGTGCTTGAAAGTGGGCATGTAAGAAGTCGGAATAATCGACGTGCGTGCATGAGAAGATGTATGAATGTGGAGGCAGCAAGAGAAGTATGCCAGGACAGAGTGGTGTGGCGTTCTATCCTCTCTGCCTACCCTTTGGGGTAAATGGCGTGATGGTTAGTTAGTTAGAATTACTAATATCCTTATCACTGTAAATTTGGGCCAGCTCCTTAGCAGGTTGGGGTGAATGTGTTTATGAAAATCATAGAGCCGAGACAGTGATAGGGGCAATGAAAGCATTTGGTCGCGTATATAACCTTATTTTCTTTCGCCTTTTCCAAAGTTAAAACTGAATCGATTAAATTTTGCGAGTTAGCTTTAAAACATCGGTAGAGTTGTGCTGGACTGAAAAAAGACTCAATAGTCTTTAAAACAGTCTAGAGAAAAAGTGGGGCTTTCACTGTCATATTTAATGTTATTGTATCGAAAAAGTGGCTTTATGATTATCAAGTTGGTAGGTTTGGTAAAATTTTAGTGTTCCTCACTTGGTCTTGTTATACTGAACAAAGTTCACTGTGTTTATGTTTGTTGAATTTAATGCCGAATTGGGACGTTTCAATTAAAACTTACTTGGAAATTTCAAGATATTGGAAATATATACCAGGAGCTTTTAATATTGAAAGCTTATGAGCTATACGCTTAATTAAAATGGCATAAGTAATTTCAGAATTTTTAAATCTAAGATTACCGAGTTTATGTGACAGCTACGCTTAATGTAGTAATATAGTTAGTTAAGTTAATTAATGTAGTAATAATAAAAGGAATAGATAAAAATATTTGAAAAATTTTTTTTGTTTAATGTAGTTTTTAAAACTTAACTAAATTGGCAGTTCATAATGGGAGTTCTGGAGTTGGAAAAAACGGACGAAATTAGATTGATAAAAGGAATAGATAAAAATATTTTGAAAAAATTTTTTGTTTAATGTAGTTTTTAAAACTTAACTAAATTGGCAGTTCATAATGGGAGTTCTGGAGTTGGAAAAAACGGACGAAATTAGATTGAATGCTGTTAAAATGAAAAACTAAGAATTTATTCTTTATTTATTTTATTGTTTTTACGCCCATAGGCCTTTTTACATAGACATTTTTAAATTACTACACAGTAGGTAGCTATTCATTACCGCCAGAGATGCATCCAGACACTGTTCCCTAAAAATGCACTAGATTTGTGTTGAAAATATCAATATTGTTAGCATACTTGTTAGCCAGTGCGTGCATTCGTCGTATAGGTGAGTTTGCACTGTAATTGGTCGATGATTGGCTACAGTAAAAATAGTGCATTACTACGGGTAACTAAACCAGGCACTCGTATACTAATTAAATTTGGTAGTTGACAACAATCAAACATAGATTTTAAAACTTTGAACAGAAAGAGCAAATCATTTAATATTGTTCTATTTTCTAGTGTTTGTATTATTCAAAAAGTTATAATTTATGTTTACAATGGGAATATTCAATTTAAAAGAAAGCTATTACTACTACGCCTTATCCGCGTCCAATGGTGCATAGGGCACTGCATTTTAGGTACAGCAATTGCTTGAATAATTTTGCTTTTATAATTGTCTGTTATATGTTTTTTCTCCAACTAACGACAGTAAAATAAAAAAATAAATACCGCTTTCCCTTATCGACACCAAAAGGTGCATAGGACATTACATTGGTTCACCAAGTGAAGTGAATCTTGATCATTTTTACATTAACTATTATTATTATAAAAAAAAGTACAATTTTACCAGAATTGACGTTTGTGATCAGCTGTTCCTTATCCGCCATATTGGAATACACACACTGGTAGTTGGAGGGGGAATTAGTCCTGAACTTAGCTGCACTAGGTGTTGGCGGGAAATACAGCGTTCCATTTTCAAACACGTATCTGCAACGAAAGACATTTGTATTTATTAATATTGTTTGAAATAAGTTTTCTATGAATAATTAAAAACTTTTAGATATGATGATAACAGGACTGCCCATTCCCCGCTTTTAGCTTACTTGGCTGTCCTGGACCATTTACTATTAACCATCTATGTACTTATTCAATAAATAAATTTGTAATCTCTATTTGAAGTGGAAATTATATTAGATAATGAGTTTACCATTGGTTTATTAAGAACCAAAAAATTTATGACACTTCAACTCCGTCAAAACCTCTAACTCCGCCAGACGCGTATTCAGTATTTCTTTAACCGCCGGCAGAGTCGGACGTTCAGAAAACATTCCGAAATGCCTTCCTGTGTAGTGACACCATGTAAAAACCGTATGGGATAAAATTAACAAAAAAAATGGTGTAACTTTCCACATGTGAGTGTTTACATAGCTTAAAATAATTATTATCCAAAGAAAGTTTTCTTCTAAATAATAGCCAACAGCCTGTCCACAAGAAAAAAATGTCATTTTAGATGCATGGTAAAATTCATGAACGCTCCTCGTAAGGAACGGGTTAGTATTGTATACTGTTACTGAAACCCTATATATAGCCCATACCTTGTGCGGTGTGTGGGCGGATGCTTGCCGGCAGTCGAAGGGCTCTGATAGGTCGACCCGTGTAAGTGTATTGGTATGAATTAAGGGTGCGGAATTTTCATGTCATTACTTTTTCTAAATAATTAAATCTGCAAGGCAGATCTAAGTGTATTATAAATCAATGGAGTTTACGCTATGATTTTCGGGTACAGATTGATCAATCCGGTTACAATATCTGATGTGGAGTCTTGGCTATAAACTTGGAGGATGGATATCCGTGCAGGAAGACAGATCACTCTGTGTAGTCTCCGAAGGATTCGTTAATTGGAATGGAAGTTGATATATTATACATGCGAAATAGAGATGGCAACCATTGCACCGCATCGGCTTTTTATCTGGCCGAACATAAATAGAATGTGGAGCATTTACTTCATAGAACTCCATATTATAACATATTTAAATCAAACTAGATTTCTTGGTTCTATTTTTTATATGTTATTTAAAATGTGACAATTGTTTTACCTTGTTCGGGCATTATCAAACTGTTTGATAACGCTCTAACAAGGCGAAACAGTTGTCACATTATAAATAAAATACAAAAAAAGAACAAAAAAATCCATAAACAACATTTTGAATGTAAATGTTGTTAAAAGATTTACTGGTTAAAATATATAGCAAACAAAAATTGGAGAGACATCTTCAGGCGTCATCTAGTAAGTAATAAAGCTCGGTAGAGCCTTACACCTACACTAATAAAGATGATTGCTAAAAATGCTTAACAATCTTCTCAACAGATGACACCAGCATTAAAAAATCTAAATAGTTTTAAATACAATATATTATTAAAATGTGCTGAATAAACGTACATAGTCGTATTATACAACTACTCTTATCTGCACCCAATGGTGCATAGGGCACTTTGTTGTACCCCATTATATACAAAATTTATGAATTATATAGAGGTTTAATTAAATGAAAAAGGTTCATAAACGTTTTTAGTATGCATTAATATTTATTTTTATTTCTTTACACAAAAAATGTGTAATTAGGCGTAAATCGAGACGCGCACAGTTTAAACCCGGGCTGTGTAAGCGGGTTACCTGCAAGGAGGGTCAATTTAATTTTGTCTAGGATTGTTTTTTTTTGTTTTTACTTGACTTAATATCCCAAAATATTTCACAGAATTTCGTTTCAGGAAATAATTGAATTAAGAGGTGATTTTTAAGCCTTTGATTTGCAAAAGTTATTTATTTGGAAAACAACAAGACAGTGTTTACAAATCCTTTTTTAGTTTATTACGTAAAGTATATTTCAAAACATCTTTAAGATTTTACAATAAACAGAAATTTTAGCCTCCGGCATTTTTTCAATGTTGGTAATGGATACAAACTGAAAACCTTATACCCAATGTATTTCCAGACATAATTATTCTATCCAAATGTAATCTTCAAACTCAAAAAAGTAATCATATTATTATTTCATGTGTGATACCCTGGACTACGATTTATTTGATAAGAAATATTGTAATGTAAAAAAAAACATTTAAATATAAATATTTCAGTTTGACATCTCAACAGAGACGAGAAGTTAGGTCATAAGCCCTGCAAACGCCTAGATATCCATATTCCCTTCCAAACTTCTCGTCTCTGTTGAGATGTCAAATTGTAATTATTAGCCCGTAATGGGTGAAATTACCGATATATATTGGCCCTATGTAAAATTAAATTTAAAAAATATAAATAAATAACTACAACATGTTATCTAGAGTTGTTTTGTTTTTATATTGCATCAGATGATTTTCCATATACTATGTAAAAAGCCGAAAATCTGACGAAAATGCCGCACATCCCTATATTCCCTAGCGGTTATACCGCCCGTCAACGAAGAGAAAATGGTTTGTTCTGCCGAACATTTCGGCCCAGATTTTTTATGAAGATGGAAGCCGAAAGCAAGATTGATGGCTGTCACATGTTACATCTGATAGAAATCATCTCTTTACATATTGATGCAAATTTTATATCGATTTGAACATTGTTTGCCTTATTTTTTTCATATATTTATCATCTTTTCGCGAAACAAAAGCTATTGTGTTATTTCGCCTTTTCTTGGGTCTTATCTATTTTACGGTATTTTTATTTAATACAATGTAGGAATGTCTACTACATCATTATCATCATCGTCATACTATATACGCTCCCGATGTGGAACATATGGATTCCACCTGCCTCCAAGTCAAGCGATAGGCCTTCAGTTCCCGCGTATCCTCCTAGGTCAGGTCCACGTCCCGCAGCTCTGACGCAAACTGCGCACGGATTGTCAACAGCGGATGTTCAGGACGTCGAGAAACTGATGCCTTTATGGTACCACTTTATGTGTGTTTTGCTTTTTGTGGGGTGCACAGAGAGAAATGAAAGAGTACTTACAGTTTTTGTGCACATTTATTACACAGAAGTTTCATGAAAGTTAAGTTTTCATTGTATTTACAATGAAAACTTAACTAATTAAACTAAGATTAACATGAGTTATGAAAATAGAAAAGTGCGAAATGAATTTAGATTGGCACGCAATCTGGCGGCAAGAAATTTGTACAAAAGTAACGTGGAGTCACGATGGAGGTTAAAATGGTTCTCGTAGTTGTTCGGTAGCGTTCGGCGGAGGTCGGCAGATTTGCTTTGTCCCGCGTCACGCGCGTGACGTTTTTCTTTCGCCATACCTTGTAAAATAGACAAGCATGGTTAAGGATCTCAGGAAGCATACGTAGTATGTGGCCTAGCAGCCGAAACGCTTTCGCCGGATGACAGTTGATACCAAGGTTTGCTGCGTCCGTTTCCTCTACTCTGTGTTCCTCACAAAGTCATACCACCGCTCACCTAAGTAAAAATCAAAAACACGAAAATTTTATGAAGATGCTTTTTAAGAATTTTTCAATTCAAATTTAGTAGCGATAGAAGCAAAATTAACAGTAAACGTTTATTAATTTTGATTTACGAAAATATAAAATTTATAGCTATAATGTTTTCTACAAAATAATATGAAATGAATCCGTTTTTCAGTACCGTAAGTTTTCATTATTATGAAAGTTATGGAATGAATATTGAAATCGACGCAAATGCCTGAGATTTTCACTTAAATTTTATTTCATTTTTAAAGAAGCGTCCCTAAAATTTTATGAAAGATAATGGTGTAAAAGGGTATTAAAGAGGCTTGAAAATCTCTCCATCCAATTTAAAGTAAAGTGTACTTCAAATATTACATTCGTACATTCATTTAATACTCCAAATATTATTAAGTACGCTGCGTTCGTGTTAGGGTTTACAAAAATATTCCAAAATAACAAACATAACTTTTTTTTTTAATTTAAAAAAAGAACATTTCAGTTCTTACGATAAACTCAAATATTTCAATTTTGGAGCTGCTTTCAAATAGTCGAAAATAACTGTGCCAGAAAGAAGGAAATTAGTTGTACTGAAGTGGGATTCGAACCTAGACCACAACCCGGTTCAAAACATGTTTTATTATCTAAACGTACGTGTTGAAATAAGGGTCCTGGTATTAATAAACTTTTTTTTAAAAACCCCTTATCAAATTGTGTAAAAAAAAACACGTTCAAGGCGAATCTTCAATAATTGTAACTAATTTTTTGTATTTCATTATTCTTATTCTTTGACCTTAAATTACTTCTTTAATACATTTTACATAATAACAACTTTTCTGTAATACATTAATAATGTTAAGTTTGTATATATACAATGTATTTGTATTGTTAACAAGTTACTTGTTATATAATTTATAGTTAGGCTTTTGCGTGATAAATATAATTGTATCAATGTCTGTAAAGGGTACTTGTACCGTTTGATGTAAAATAAATTAATAAATTATTTATACCTCAATAATTGAGAACGACATTACAAACATCAAAGCTTGAGGAATATCTTAAGATTTTTGTGGTTTCATAGAGAATCGAAATCGAAACCTCCATATTATGGGTCCAGCGTCTGAGCCATTACGCTCCAGAGATGTCTACTAAATTCCTTAGAATAACTAAAGTTTTTTGAACTTAAAATGTTCTAGAACACAAACCTTTTTATAAATGATCAAAAATCTGGTATTTTTAAACTAGTTTGGTAGTGGACCAGTTTAGGAACGAATCTAAAAATAAAACCTTACTATTTAACCTTCCCGCTTTTCTCCGAAGAGATTGGCAAAGAGGATAGAACACCACACCTCTGTATTAGGAACCTCTTTTGCTTCTTCCATATATATAAATATTGATCACACGCACGCACGACGATTATATAATAAAAAAACTAAATATAAACGTTAATTCCGGTAAACAAACTATCGCTAAACAAACACAGGGATTATTTTCATAGATATTGAGATTTTCCATCACCACGTAAAACCTTGTAAAATTTAATAATTATTGTTGATATAAATTAAGTGATGGTATTTTTAGAGATATTTGATAACCCTGTTTCCATTATATGAACGTTGCTATGAAACTCAATTTGAAACTTGCTGCTGAAAAAAGACGAGATAAAATTTTTTGTTCCTATTAAAAAATATCAACGTAATTGGGAAGCGCTAGGATTTATTTTACCTCAATTTTCGTGTTTTAAGCCTTCAGTGAAGGGTTTTTCATTACTACCGATAATTTGATACGGTGAGGCGGGATTAAATAAAATAATAAAAATGAGACCCAATTGACTATTTATTGATAAATATTTAATGTTATGTTTAGTAAAGTGAATAAATGTCATTAGTTGTACTAGTAACAATTAAAGTACATAAGTAATAATAAAAATAAAGAAAAGGTCTGTAGAATAAGCATTATAATTAAACAGACAAACGTTACATGGAGATACTTAAATAAAAACAAAAAATACCTAGTTTTTAAAGGTACGGACTTGTTACTATGCACCTTTGGGATTGCGAAATTACAAAGGAAACTTTGTCACAAAGGCTAAATTCGAATGCAAGCGCTCTTATTCCTCTTTAATGACCACTTACTTTTCTGCAGTTGAACTTCATGCAAAACTAGCCCTTCAAACTATCGGAATTTTCAGCACAATTGATTCCAATGAGTAAAAAATGAAAATACACTGAACAGATAACGATGCCTGCAGTTTAAAAGAAACAACTTATACTATTATTTTAGAGGATGCGTTATCACGTGACTGCGGCTGTTTCTCTATACAATCGTAGTCCTTGATTGTAGCACTATAGCGCAGATTTTTTCACACTTTTTAAATGTCAAAAATATTTTTCAAATCGTACATTTGTTAAAGGAGATAATTCTTAAAAAAATCATTATTGATCAGCATCGAAATTTATGTAGACATAGGTAATTGTTGCATGAGTAGCTTAGTGTATTTTGGACTGGACTGAACTCATATTTTGTGAACGTTCATTCCCATAAAAGGGAGTAGTTATGATAACACTAACAATATATTTAGTGGGGTAGTCCCCGTCTGGTCGCCCTCGCTTGCCTGAGTCCCTCGGGGCTGCGTTTCTGGGGACTGGCGTGGGTGTTCCTTGCCGGAGTCCTTCTTTCTCTTCTCTTTGCGTATGACTGTGACTTGTTTTGGTTAGGATGTGGATAGGGTGCGGCAGGGGACGCATGAAATAGGTCCGCCAGATAGGATGACTGGTTGAATATTGTATGTTGTGGTTTGGACTCGGCCGAGGTTGCTGCCGCGTCTTCTCTGGGCGTGGTTGACGGGGGGCGGGCGGGAGGCTGCGGTTGGGCGGGTGGTGGTTGTAACTAACTACTAAAAAAGGGGTAGAATTACTAATATCCCTATCACTGCAAATTTGGGCCAGCTCCTTGAGCAGGTTGGGGTGAATGTTTTTATGACAATCTTAGAGCCGAGACAGTGATAGGGGCAATGAAAGCATTTGGTCGCGTATTTAACCTTCTTTTCTTCCGCTTTTTCCAGTTAAAACTGAATCTATTAAATTTCGCGATTAGCTTAAAAAAATCGGTAGAGTTGTGCTGGACTGAAAAAAGACTCAATAGTCTTTTAAACAGTCTAGGGAAAGGGTGGGGCTTTCACTGTATATTGATCAGTTTTTTTTCGCTTCCTATAGGGAGCATGTGGATTTCACCAATTGTCTACAAACTAGGCCAAATTTTGTACAAAACAAATAAAAGGGTTTTGTGTAAGTTTGTTAGGAAAATTACAAGAAAAATTGTACACAGTATAATGTATAACAATTACGTATTAATTACTATCATAATATCCGTTAAATAAACTTATTTTTGTCGTAAGAACAGCAGGAAACATAAAAATACAGCATAATGTAGGTGACTATATTTTACCTTTCATAATTTACCGTGACAGTAGAAAAAACGTTTTTTTTTCTTATCAAAGACACTATTTGAATTTGAAATAAAATGGGTCGAGGCAAACAATGGAGTCTGTGAATCGCTCCTTTAAATATTGTCAAATCAGTCGTATTGTATTCTGCCTCCCTGGGGTACGGAAACACCCCCAGAGCTACCGAAAGCCCACCCCTAACCTTCTGAAACTCAGCCCAACAAATTTACGGAGTGTTGCTTCTGAACCATCCGCGGAAAATATAGAAAAAAAAACAGAAGTGCACATTTACTAGAATATTGTACAATCCCAACCAATCAGAACTCTCGTTTTCAAGTGTTGCCACAACGGTTGCTATAGGGATAAAACATTGTACCTCTTTATGGTTTTGAATGGGAAATGTTAAACATCGCAAAAGTTTTTTCTTCATTTTAAATACAGGTTTTTATTGATAATCCATTTTAAATTTTCATTTCATTTCATTCAAGCGGAGGCTGAGTAGCGCAAACTTATTATCACCTACATATTGTCTCCTGCGCTTAAATATTCAGATTTCCCCACACGTACACCACACTCCCCACACATACCACAACATAACATACACATGACATAACATAATCACTTTGTATACTATTGTTTGCTCACTTCGTGTCTTCAGAAATTTGTCTTGTACATTGTGTTGTCCACGTAATTGGTGTTATGTTGTTTATATTACCTTAAATTGATCTTAGTTTATTGTACCTAAAATACCATGTGTGCACAACATTAAAATATATACAAATCAATTATAAATTTTATCTTTTTTGATTTCGATTTTGCATTCATTCATTCCTACATTTATATTATATTTTTTATCTATTGTATTTCCTTTTTATTGTCTGTTGAACTGATGTTGTTTTATTTATTTATTTTAGTTTTAATTTTCAACTTAATCCATTTTTTTTTATACTGTATCAACAATGATGCGAAAATAATTGATTATTATTATAAGTGGATAATGTGCATCTTAGCGTTTATTTATTTATTTAATCACCTCAACAGTCAAAGAGGTCCAATAACAAGGGGGAACAACATTACAAATATCTTTTTGATTTATGTGTTCTCACCGGGTATCGAGCCCAGAACCTCCGCATTCTGAGTCCAGCGTCTTAGCCATTACGCAACGAAGACCACCGCGCGTCGTGTCAGTTTATAGATTGTATGTAGGCATATTATTTAGCGTTGCATTCTTGTACAATTTCTAAATTAATATCGTATATTTCAAAAAATAATCACCCCTTACACAAACCTCCCCCTTTTCGCGCATCCTCCCCCTTCCTCCCAGCCACATTTTGCTTTGGACCACAACTGTCATTAATGAGACATTTACATTAGGAAATAGAATTTACTGCCTATATTAAGGTATAGCAGAATTCTATAATAATAATAATTCACTGACGATAATAAATATGTAGTTATTTTACAGCATCATTGTATATAATTCTAAAGGCGTACCAAATCAAGTTAAGAATCATGTTTTGGCCTTTTCTTATAACATGGGACCAAGTTAGAGGCGCTCAGCAAATGTGGCCGAAAACTGGGTTTTTATTTTTTCTGACGGAAAATTTATGTAATGAAAGACTGGCAAGCTTAAAAAAAATCCTAAAATTTGATGTGCTATTTAATTAATTTATGTTTTGATTTTGTGCCACTTTTAGTTACACTAATAATTTAATTGATTGATTAAAAAATGCCAAAAAGAGGGCTTCGTTATTTTTAGCCGAAGAATACGTGTTTTCTAAAATAGGTCACAGTATATCCTTAGAAAATACTAAGAAGTAATTTCTTTTCACTAGATGTAAATTTATCTTTCGCTATCTTCTTTTTTATGCATATCTTTATTTCTGTTTTTCTTTCTTCTCCTTTTTAAAAAAAATATTGATTTAATTACTTATGTCTACATACCCATGTGTATTTTATTACTTACCGGTAAGATATAAAATGTGTATGCATTTTTTTGTTAATTTTTATCTTTAATTAATGGTGTTTATTATGTACTTATTTTTGCTATTATGTGAAATATATCTTAAAGTACTTATTTTTATTGTAATGTAAATGCCCATCGGGCGTAGATGTACTAACAAATAAATAAATAAAATAAAAAATCGAAAGCTTTGTGGCTGTGAATAAAAACGGAATACAATTTTGTAATCACCAGTAATACAAAATAAACAGGATACTTTATTTTTAAATTTTCAAAATTATTTATGTTTATTAATTTATTTCAGGTCAAAAATAATACATGACGTAATTTAAAGATACTGTACATTCGATCCAGATATTTCTAGATTCGAAGTCCGCAACGCGCTCACTTTGTCACTCGTACAAGACTCAAAATTTATATTTGTCATTTAATTTAATGATTAATATTTTCTGTAAAATCATCATCATCATCATACCATATCCGCTCCCTATGTGGAGCATATAGATTCCACAAACTGCCTCCAGGCTAAGCGATCGGCCGCCAGCTCCCGTGCATCCTCCCAAGTCAAGTCCACGTCTTGCAGCTCTGACGCAAACTGCCAACGAATTGACAACAGTGGACGGCCAGGACGCGGACGCCTAGAACCTGGTGCCATGTAAAATAGGCAAGCATGTCTAAGGTTCTAGGTAGGCATACGTAGTATATGGCCTAGCCAGCCGAAACGCCTTCGCCGGATGACAGTAAGATACTTCATTGTTTTTCAAATATTTTGAACATTTTGAATGTGTGTGAATACTTGCGGACTACCGAATTAATTATGTTGAGTTAAAATGCTTGGCGATTTACTCAATAAATGTCATTCAGAAAGAATCACTTGCTAAACGACTCTGTTGGGATATCGATAATGATATAAATATGAATTGGCGTAAGGAACAATATACCTCATTACCAAAGAAAAACAATCGCGTTCGTTATTTTCCCGCCTTGAAAATATGCATTTATATCTGGAAAAATATGTTTTACTTGGAATACGACACCTTTCCCCCACTCCATGATTTTGTTTCACGTTTTCAGAATAGCCCCCCTCTTTCTCCCATACCCCCACTGTTTCCCCTTAGTGAAGATATCACAGGGTGGTTTTAGTGTGAGAAGCGCTTAGCAATTGAATTACCAAGAATGTCGTCGCTATAACTTTTTGCACTTTACAAGAAAGACTAAACATGTTTTTTTTTAAACCTATGTTGTCAATCACAGAGTAATTTTATTATAACCATTTAAAATACCTATGTTTTTGGTGAATCAGATCCTTTAAAATAATGTTATTAGCGATGCCCATGTTTTCTATTTTTTTTTCTATTAGCATGCTATTTGACTAAGCAAAATTTTATTTTATTTTTGTTTGTTCTTAACGAAGATACGATTTTTTAAAGTTGCACATTTCAAATACCGCGCCAAATACTACTATGTACTAAGTGCGTCATTTTTGCAGGAGTGACGTCATAAAACGGGTGGCTAACGGCATGGTATTTCTCCAGCCAGTAACAAAACTGTAAAAAATCTATGCAAACTGACGGGGGACGGACGGCCGGAGCACAGATAATATACCGTCAACTCAACTGTCAGATATACTGTTAACAGCTGTTCTAGGGAGACTGAATGGTGGCCATCTTGTTTTGCGATAGAATCTTGTATGTAGATTGTATTCAGATTATATTCCATATTAAAATGCCATGGAACGCAGTCCACTTTCTTGAAATGTGGCTACGGGGGGGGGGGTTTAAAAACGGAAACTGGAAACACTACAATTAGATACAAGGAGTGACGTCATTGCTTAAGATTTTGAAATGAATGCTATTTTCAAAATTTTTATTTATTTTCGGGTACATTATTGAAATATTTTATCCGACTTCAAAATGTTTAAATATTCGCGTCTACACGAAAACATTTTTAAAACTCGATTCCGGGTTGGGTAGGAATTCCTTTTTCTCCAATGTGTCAAGGGGAATATAATGTAATGGAGAAGTAGGGTGAAAATAAGTGTGATATGCCGTGTTAAATAAATAATGTTGATTCGTGACAAAAACAGACTGAAGATCCACGATTTATCCTTAGATCTATGCTATTGCTTTTGAAATGCAAGGCAAATATATGGTAATGTCGAAATTAGAGCTGATTGTAAAGCTGAGATATCTAAGAGTTCTTGACATAATTGTAAGGTCCTACGATCGCACACACCCATAAATACCTCATCATTATCAACATTCCTTAACCGCTCCGTATGTAGGACATATGGATTCCACAAACTGCCTCCAAGCCAAGCGATCGGCTGCCAGTTTCCATCCTCCCAAGTCAGGTCCACGTCCCGCAGCTCTGACACAAACTGTCGATGGATTATCAATAGTGGACGTCCAAAACGCCAAAAACCTGATGCCATGTGAAATAGGCAAGCATAGTTAAGGCTCTCATAACCCAGCCAGCCGAAACACCTTCGCCCAAAGACAGTTTTTCTCCACTCTGTGTTCCTTGCAAAGTCAAACCACCGCACACCTAATTTATTATTTTGAGACACCTATTCTCCAAATTCAGAAGTCTGCTATTTTGGGCCCTTGTTAGGTGCCATGATTCACAGCCATAGAGGAGAACAGGTCTTGTCAACGTAGATCCTAGATAGTACTAACTTATTGTATATATTTTGTTATACACGCAATTGGCATTTTGTTTTATTTTTGTTATCATGTTTTTTATCATTGTTTGTTTATCCAAGCATAGTTCTGTGTGTATAAATATTAAATTAATATTAAACATGAAAGTATTTTTGAATCACCCATTTTTAACCCTTACCAGCGCAGCGGGATTTTGTGTAACAGTTGCTGTGAAAATCAGCATTAATTGTCGTCGCTTCTCTCTGAGTCTATATTCATTTGCACCCGAGCAGATCTCCGCGAGATAACTACAATATCAAGGAGAGCTCTGCGCAGAATAGTACTTCTGCAAATTTAATCAAATCGCGAGAAAATTGTCTCGAATTTATATTTTTTATACGCTGCTTAAAATATTCAGCTAGACGTTTTTTAAAATTCAAATTTTATATGAATTACTTCGTTATATATTGTAATCAGAAAGTAATATAAAGATTGAAATAAAAAAGACAAGAGTAGTTCGGAGACAATTTGCGAAATCCATAATGCTCCACATAAAAAGCAAAAATTTATTGATAATGGTTTTTGAGAAATGGACGTCTAGGACGCCGAGAACCTAATGCTTTGTAAAATAGGCAAGCATGGTTAAGGCTCTCGGGAGGCATACGTAGTATATGGCCTAGCCAGTCGGAACGCCTTTGCCAGTTGACAGTAAGTACCAAGGGTTGCTGCGGCCGTTGCCTCACCTCTGTATTCCCAACAAAGTCAAACCTTATATTTTTTTAAGACACCCAACCCATTCACAAAACTCAGAAGCCTGCTATTTTGGGCCCTGGTTAGGTGCCATGATTCACAGCTATAGAGGAGAACAAAAAATTAGTAAATAAACAAATCTCTCAAAATATCAGTTGTATTATTATTATTATTATTATATTATTATTATTATTATATAATAATAGGCAGGCAGCTTTTGCTGGTGCGCCTATATCTCTTGTACTGCTTCTTGTCTGCCTTCTGCATCTAAACGGTTCTTGAACTGGTTGACCGTAGCGGAGTGAACAACTGGGCTTGGCAACTTGTCCCAGTCTGAAACCACCCTACTAGGAAGGAAGTTTTTCTTAGGGTTGAGGCGGAATTGGGGACGATAGAGCTTCCAGTTGTGGCCCCGTAGATTGGTGTTGGGATTCAGTTTATACATCTCGTGCAAGGGACAGTCATAGTAATCGTTTAGTATCTTGTAAGTTTCAATTAGATCCCCTCTCTTCCGTCGCTCTTCCAATGATGTAAAGTCCTAGTGCTATTAATCTACCGTGATATGGCATATTTTTCAATAATTTGGGGATTTTTGTAGCATATCTTTGGACTTTTTCCAGTCAAACCTTCATGAATAAGAAAATCGTTGTATAAAACTACGTTTTACGAACTATTGATTTATAATCTTACTTTATCCATTTTTTACGCTTGGAATATTATGTAGATATATTTCTTTTATTTTAACAACAAACAAATCTATGAGTAAGAATTCTTAATCAGTGAAATGTGGTTTGACATAACCACTTTGGAATATTATGTGTATGGAGTGCTTTTATTTTTAATCAATGTAATGTAGTATACATATTATATCTGTCCCAAGGAACCATCGTTCAGAAGCAAATTTATCGACAAAAATCATTTTTCTGAAGAAACGCAATTTTTAGTGTTTTTTAGCCGCAGTTTGCTGTATTTTTTTACATATTTTTTTTTCTATTACAGTCAAAATAAAATAATGTAAGAAATATAGTAAACTACTGCTATTTAAAAAAAAAATATTCGCTCTTCAGGTACATAATATTTATTATGATAGTTTAAAATTGACATTTTTAAATACTAATAATTGACTTTATGTCTTACACAATTAATCATTTTTATTCACATTAATAAATTTAAATTTGATTGCTTAATTTGATTAAATCTGAATTTAATTGCGAGAGTAGTAAACTCGTTACGATTTTTTTTTAACACAGGCATAACAAGATAATCTACCATAAATACAATTTTAAGAAGTAAAATGTTAACCTCCTTAGGAACGAAATTACAAAATGCAAAATATTTTAACGTAAAAATGTTAATTATTTAAATTTCCATTAATTAGTCTCTCCGCCATTGTTATTCGTAACAAGCAATATTTTACGGACTCTGGTTTTGTCTTCCTAATTAAAATAATAAAAGATTGTATAAGCCATTTTCTTTAGAAAGTGTCTATATTTATAGTTGTTATGTAATTATTATAGGATGGTTAAAATTACGTATTATTGTGATTATTTGATGTTTTTTTTGTATAATACCTGTAGATATCTGTAAGATAAAGAAGCTTTTTCAAGAGCTCGAGATTTGGATATTCAAGCGTTTACAGGGCTTATGGACCTGTTATTGCCCGGTAAACGCTAGAATATCCATATTCCCAAATTTGGATAAACTTCTTTAGGTATGTCTTTAGAGATATAAAAAATTGATAAACCTACTCCCGTCATGGAAAAATTCCAGTAGCTTCATCACAGATGATTGTCGACGTGCTTAAAAACGTGCTAAGCATTTTGACCGATCACAATGAACATACGTTCATATCACGGTCGCGTTGCCCAGCACCATAGATGAAAGGCATACTTTGACAAATGTTTCGTTTTATTGCTTTCTCTCAAATTGATTTGAAAGCAAATAAATGACATGATGAATTGTGCACAAACAATTAAAACTCTATAAAACTAAATTATTTTACTTTACTTACATTTTGAGCGTATTTTCCATATTTAAAGCGGTAATTAATAATCCCGATCGATAACTTTTAACGGATGTTCCATTTTGATCGCGAAAACGTAAACATCCATGGTGAGAAATCGTTATCACATCGCTTATTAGCACGTCGATAGTCATCTGTGATTGAGCTACTGGTTTGTATATATAGGTGTACAAATGTCGAAATTAGAGCTAAATGCAAGGTTGAGATTAGCGTTAGCGACAAAATACGGCCATAAAATATGTGAGAAAATGAAAATGGCTTTCAGAATATAATATTAATAATGCGAGTGTGCATGGATGTAGTAGGCCAAGAAAGATATGGCATAATCAAGTACACCAAGTACTAAGAATAATCGGAGTGCGTTATATGGAGGAAGCAAGGGAACTGTGCAAGAAACAGTGTTGCGGCGTTCTATCCGCTGCCTACTTAGTTTGTTTGACGAGTATAAAAATAATCACAAACGCTCCAGTTTTCTTTAAAGGATGAAAATGTAATAATTAAATTTCCGTGGCTTTACGTAATTCCGATGATGTTGGAAGAGTAAAAATATTACAAAAAAGGTTTTCATCAGAGTTGCTTATAATACGAATAAAAAAATAAGCTTGTCCGTTGCTCCCCGAAGATAAGAGGATTTGGTTGAAATTGTATTTTACTTTACTATGTTGCCTTAACCCCGGTGTACCTTTTTTACAAAGTATAATATTTCCAAAGAAAACAAAGCCACCCCGAAGCTCAATGGAAAAGTCTCAAATGAAACTGATTCGAATCAATAAAACGTGGGTATATGGCAGATTATCGAAATTGGAATTTCTAAAAATAAAGCCAGTAGAACTAGCTAACTACAATTAGATAGCCGTAATGCCATTTTTTCTGAAGGCGTAGAACGCCATGTTGCTCTGTCCTGGCACATTCATGTTCATTACCAGATTGTATTTTATGACCAAGGTTCAGTTTAACCGCAACACCCATGAGTATAACACCAGAATTAAAAAAATAATTTAAATACAATCAATAGATCTAAAAACACTCAGAACAGCATAATGTACAAGGGATTCAAAAGGTATAATGAAACTACCTGAGACTGTCAAACAAATAAACGGATTAAATGAATTCAGAAGGAACCTTAGTAAAATACTAATGTAATACAGAAAAGTTTCTGAGCCATAAATTTTGGATACCACAATAATAACGTATTGCAGTTATATCAAAAAATAACGTATTGCAGTTACCTTATTCAACCAGGAATCATTCGTATTTTTATTTGGAATGGTAACAAGAATAGAACCGCTTGCTGGAATATTCGTAGGTAGAGATTTTATTTTTACACTATAAATACAAATTTAAGATATTTAAAATCAGTTGATACCTATTAAAACATAAAAAGCATATTTGTGATCAGTTAATTATTTAGAAAAAATAATATATAAAAATAAATTATTATATTAGCTGTAAGAATTTTTTTTATATAAATAAAAATGTTCAAACAAACATTTCCTTTGCTTCCTCTACGTTCATAACCACTTCTCAAGCACGCACGCACTTTTGAACAATAATAAATTCACTAGAAAGGGCGTTTCCATACAAATTTTTCTAATAATATGCTCTCTTGGGTTAATTCCATATTTAATGCTTTTAAAAGCGTAAAAAATTAGCTTTATTAACAATTTACTGTTTGTAAACGTAAACATCCGATAATACTCTACGATCGCGCTTAAAAAATATTCATATTTAGCGTGTCTTTTAACAGACTGTACAGATCACTGAACAAGAAACTGTACAGTATACTTCTGACTTCTTTATTAAGTGCTGGATCACTAAGGTCTACTTTGCTAAGTCTAAGTTCGTGAGAAGGGATAATTGTAAAGGGTACGTATTACTTAGCTAACACTGCTTGTTAGTTTATTGAAACGATGTTCCTATGTAATTATTATATAATAAGGGTTAATTGCTTACAAAACTATTGCAAACATGAACTGATATAATATAATAATTTTCTCAAATAATTTTCACTAACACTTGTAGGTACGCAGTCAAATGGAATACCAAAATTTTCTTATTCCCATCTCAAAACTCTACTTCGTCTCTTTTTAGTTTTCTCAGAATAAATCAATTTACATGTATAAAAATTCCTTGTCCAAAATGCATGCATTTTACATTAAAAAAGAAATCTATTCAATCTTATAATATTTGCACATATTTCAGGTTGTAAATATTATTTTAAATGATTCTCGTGCTTTCTTTTTGTATTTTACTCTTTTTATGTATTTAAACTGTTGTTTTTTAGAAATAAAATAAAATAAAGCTAAGACATGGAAAACATTATTCATAATAATTATATAGATTGTATTTTTTTGTGTTTAATTGAAATGGACATTTTTGGAAACGAATGTGAAAATTAGGTATATTTTAAAAGCTGTTTTATTAGCAACTCAATTTAACCACAATATGACCAACCAACCCAAATGATTTTGCTCTTTCTGTTCAAAGTATTAAAATCTTTGTTTGATTGTTGTCAACTAACAAATTTAATTAGTATACGAGTGCCTGGTCGAGTTGCCCGTAGTAAATGCACTATTTTACTGTAGCCAATCATCGACCAATTACAGTGCTCATTGATACGAAGAATGCACGCACTGGCTAACAAGTACACTAACAATATTGATGTTTTCAATACAAATCTAGTGCATTTTAGGGAACAGTGTCTGGATGCCATCTCTGGCGGTAATGAATAGCTATCTACTGCGTTATCATTTAAAAATGTCTATGTAAAAGTCCTATGGGCGTAAAAACAATAAAATAAAAATAAAAATAAAAAATATTATTTGTTCTAACAAATTTTTACACACAAATATATATCATAATAAATATTTATTTCTAGAGAGGAGAAATCAAAAAATTTTAAAATGATTTAAGATTGTTTTTATTAGTTAGAAGAAACAACTGGGTTTTTACGATAAATTCAAATTTGCTTTCAAATAGTCAGAAATAACTGTGCCAGAAAGCAGGAAAGAAGTTGGGGGGACCCCGTGCCGAGGAAAGCATTTTACTGGTTAATAATTATTTTGTCTACAATATTATTCTAATAAAATGATCAATATACACTGCACTTGGGTGTACCGATGCAGTGCCCCATGCACCATTGGGTGCGAATAAGGGAAAGTATAAGTAGTATTATTTATAAAATATAACAAATTGAACAATATTGCGATGGATAATTTGGCCAACATTAATTATTTGAGAAAACCAATTTCAAACTGTGTCCTATGCGGAGCGCAATTCGAGTTTTGATGCCTGGTAATGAGGGAATCCACTGTTTTCTAAAGTAATTTTTTTCTATAAACTTACTATTTAACTAAGCAAAAAAAAATACATTTAATATTTTTTTTACAAGTTATTGATGAAGATACGATTTTTTAAAGTTGCACATTTCAAATACCGCGCTAAATACCAACTATGACTAACTGCGTCATTTTTGCAGGAGTGACGTCATAAAACGGGTTGTTTAAGGCCATGGTATTTTTCCAGCCAGTAACAAAACTGTCAAAAATCTATGCAAACTGACGCGGGAAGCACAGATAAAATATACCGTCGACTCAACTGTCATATACTGTTAACAGCTGTTCTAGGTAGACTGAATGGCGGCCATCTTTTTTGCAATAGAAGCTTGTATATAGATTGTATTCCATATTAAAATGGAACGCGGCTACGGGGGGTTTAAAAAACGGAAACCGGAAACACTACACTTAGATACAAGGAGTGACGTCATTGTTTAAGATTTTGAAATGAATGCTATTTTCATCCTTTTTTAATAATTTTTGCGTGCGTTTTTGGGATATTTCATCCCACTTTAAATATTCGCGTCTTCACGAAAGCATTTTTAAAATTCAATTCCGGGTAGCAGTGGATTTCCTCATTTTGTCCCGTAAAATTATCGATAAACAGAATTCTAAACCGCAGGTACACCGTAAATGCTATTGAATATATTGTGGATGTACATTGAATAATTTCAATTTGTATAACATTTAAAATGTGTATCTCAGGTCCGCCTCGTAGGATAGTGGTAGCGCATTTGGCTACCGTGCATGAGGTCGCGGGTTTGATTCCCGTAGTTTAACATGAAATATTTATAAAACTACGTGTGTACTTACCAATCCATGATAAATAAATCAGTATGATTTAAAATAAATAAAATTCATAAACATCACAGTATTAAGGACTTAAAATGCAGTTTGATGTAATAAAATATATGTGTATATATATATACACCGTGTCCCACGATGAGACCGCGCGAAACTCCGGAGAATGATTGTTCATGGTATTCTGAGAAAAAAATCCTAATAAATTTTTTTGATCCGGGCATTTTTAATAATTAATTTTAAAAAAGTATTAATAAAAAGCGACTAGTGTACTACTGGCTTCTGTTTGAAATGCTAGCGGTGGCGGGGGGTGGCGGTGGGCGGGGAGGAGTGGGGATCCGCTCTGGTCACCGTACGCCTTGCCTTGTACGGAAATAGCGATGTTACTAGGCAAAGAGGTACCAAGTACGTATTGATACGAGATCACTACGCGATCTTATTGGTTCGCGGTTCAATAGGGACGCGCTTCGCTTCGCGCTTATTGGTGGAGGACACGTGGTGTTAGCCAGTTCAAAAATAGACGGTATTACACGCGTGAATTTTTATTCATATTTTAATCATTTTTTTAAGAAATTAGAATTGAGTTTTTTGAAAATCTTTATTAAGATTTTTTTCTCAGAATATCATGAATAATCACCCTCTGGAGTTTCGCGGTCTCGTCGTGGGACACGGTGTTTATATAAAACTTTCAATTTGCGCATGGAAATTTAATACACTGTAACTGACAATTATGGTGTAAGAAACGGTAAATAATACTACCTGATATTTCCTGTTTTCCTACAATGAAAACAGAAAGCTTAATTTGATACTCTTTTCATTTAAGTCATCCTTTTGTACCATAATATTATTAACAAGGTTTTTCAATAACAACATTTATCTTTAATAAATTAATCTTAACAGAGACAGAGAAGCTCTGGGAACGAGTATGAATTATCTTTATGGTGTAACGAAACTCGATGTACAAGCGGAAAACTAGTGAATCTACGTCAAATTTGGAGTCGATTTGGAAGATATTTTTTTACTTGACCCAGAATTTTCGAGAAAATTGAGTAAGTTGATTTTTTTTTTCGATAAATTTTTGCAAATTGTTTTCAAACATCATTAATTTATTTAGTCAAATTAATAATCAAAGGAACACAAAGGTGAGGCAACGGACACAGCAACCCTTGGTATCTACTGTCAACCGGCGAAGGCGTTTCGGCTGGCTGGGCCATATACTACGTATGCCTCCCGAGAGCCTTAACCATGCTTGCCTATTTTACAAGGCATCAGGTTCTCGGCGTCCTGGTCGTCCACTGTTGATGATTCGTCGGCAGTTTGCGTCAGAGCTGCGGGACGTGGACTTGACTTGGGAAGATGCACGGGAGCTGGCGGCCGATCGCTTAGCCTGGAGGCAGTTTGTGGAATCTATATGCTCCACATAGGGAGCGGATATGGTATGATGATGATGATAAATAATCAAAATAATAATCAATAGATAAAGCAACAAAAAAAACATTACACTACTTGCACTAAAAAATACATTAAAGACGCATCCAGCGACTGAATTTATCTCTTAAATACTAACTTTTACTCCCTATCACCATCCCTTTCCTTTTCTTTCATAAAAAAATGCATGTACTGATTAAATATTTAATTTTCTGTTTTTGTTATTGTTAAAGATCACTCTGCGTAAACCTGTAATCGAAGCTTCTTCACCCTCACCTTCACCATCATAATCACCATCACCATTACCACCTTCACCATTATCATCATATGATATTTCCAAATCTAAAATTTATCTAGCATAATTATTAATATTCTGAATCTGTAATCACATCGAAAACGTAGTCAATACTTCTTGATTTCTGCCTACGTGCACTGATTACATTTTGGATTATGTAATCTCCTTCAAATGCAAATCAAACGTCATTTTAAATCCATTTATAAAGCCCGTTTCCCATTTGCCGCACTGTGTTTGCGCACATTGTTATCTCGGCCTATAACTCATCGGCGAGGAGGTAGGCGCTGCGTGGACTAGATCACCAAAACAGATAGTTGCTAAATAGGGGTATAGAAGTGTACCTTAATAAAATTAAAATAAATAATAATAATTATTATTATTTCATATTTGGGCCTTAAAATAATTACATTTTTTTATAATATGTACTCACGACAGAAACACAATTATTGTGAATACACAATACAAGCAAAATAAAAATCAAAATGCACTTCGTAATCCACACATTTTTAGAGCTGAGCGCTTTTCCTCCAATATAGGGTATTACAATCCTCTCTCTCGTATGTGCAGAGAGTGCAAGAGTACACAGGGACAGCACTGAAAGTATGGACATCTTCGGAAACTCCATAAATATATTCAAGAAAAAGTTGTCCTTAAAATATTTGTAATCACTTTTGTTTTTATAAGTATGTAAAATGCAAAATAAACATTATATTTGGTCGTTCAATTAAGCATGATGCGAACAAATTTAAAAGACAATTGGTCTACCGAGGTTTATCTTTTATTCTTTTTTGTATAAAATTGTCTGTTATTGTTCCATAACAAAATAAAAATAATAAAAAAATACGCTAATATGTTGTAATTTACATTTTCCACATTCTGCCTGAGGAAATACAGCTTTAAGCTGTAAGCCACATTATTAGAGCCTCAAATACCCTCAGGAAGCCCTCAGGATACTCCCTACAAGCCAGGTACAGCAGAGACTTTAGACCAAATTATGTAGTACGAGTATCGGGTGGGTGTAGATTGTGTCTTTGTCTTGTGTTGTAACTGTGAACATCACGGTAATAAGTGTAGTAAGTATTTGTGTGAGCTATATTACTTATGATTTGTATCTCTGTGTTTATGATCATTGCTTCAAAAGCCTCAGGTCGTTTACAAGTGATATTGACTTCGCAAAAAAACTCCTAACAATAATAATAATAATAATGGCAAAAAATTATCATTATCATTACCATCACCATAATAATTATAACCATCATCATCACAATCATCAACATCGTCAGCATCATTTTCATTTTTCTTAACGTATTATCCAATTTTTTTTGAAAGAAAAAAAAAAAGATTGTTTTTAATAGGCTGATAAAAACAGCTTTCCGTATGTTTTCTATGCTATTTGCTTTCAGTTAAGGGCTGATTTTTCAATAAATCTCTTTGATAGTGTTTAACTAGAAACGAAGAACGTGAAGGTAAACAAACAATTATTTATTTGTTAGCCTGGTTTTATGGCTAATTGCCAAACATGTGATGCGTAAGATTTCTTGTCAAGACGTCCAAAACCATCTGGCATTGTAAAGTCATCGAAAGGGTCGAGAGTTTCAAGTACCTGGGAGCGCACATCACAGAAAACGACAGCTTTCAGAAAGAACTGGAAAATCAGGGTTATTTTTCAAATTCCACTCTCAATTGAATAAACGGAGGGTCGGATTGTTGCAATTTTTTTTTAAATATATTTTTTTAATAACGATTATTAATTTTTTTGCATTTTTCTCGGAACCACTGCGCTGGTAACATGCTGCATTTGCTCCTACACCCCTCAAATGTGCGGATAACGACCATGACCGATGCGAAAATGTGGTCACTCGCGTTTTGTGCGTGAACACGATAAGCTAATGAAGTTTTTTGATAAAGCGTTTTATTATTTTCACTGAGTGAAACAGTTTCATAATAAAATCAGTAGACACATTTTTTTGTTGTTTTACATGTAAAAGGATTGGCAGTCACGTGACCCGTTGCCACTTCTCCATACATTCGTAGTTCTCCCTGGAATTAAGCACAAAATTAATTTTGGAAATTTCCCTCATTTTAGATATTGACCAGGGACCCTATGCCGGACTGAAAGTCGGATGCGACATTTCGGAATCTCGAAGGATTTTGTACCTTACATCACTCGCTATTCCGAAGTGTCGCATGCGACTTTAAGTCCAGCATGGGTCCTAGAGCCGAGTTTGTATCGTGAATTCATTTATTTATTAATTTAAATAAACGGCACTTAGTGCCTTTTACATATCAAAAATGTCCCTATTTACATATTAAATTGTTCTTCTTTCTTCTTTCCGGTATTTTTTAATAAAATAAATAAATGTTGTAGGTATGCTGTATCTGATGAGAAATAATTAAAAATGTAGATGACGAGAAATAAGCAAATATTAATATAATAATTATTAATGTTATTATAATCATACCGTTACGGTTTTGTTACGAAAATGCGCTTTAAGCCATTTCAAGTGCAACCAATTCAGAACTACAATACATAGATTTGTACCATAGATAATGCAAACTGATGATGATAGAGGGCAGTCGCATAGATAACCCGTTTTGGTTCGATTATCGGCTAAATTCTACACCATGGAATATCAGTTTTGGTAATGGTATTCTCTATAATACCATTACCCAGCCTATGTAGAAGGAGTTGCACTGTATCTACATATCGCACTTTCCGTACAACAAGGGCATAATTGTTAAAAAATCAAAAAATTTGTTAAGTATGCCAATTTATTTTAAAAACATCCCTTTATCTGGAGGAACATAGTCCCTCATTAAATTTAGTCTCGTTTTGCCAGAGGGCGATGGTGCCTTTGTCACATTAGTGCATTTTTTTCTATTTATTGGCGCGACAAAATTTCATTGGTCAGTTGCGGATATCGCACGTGTATTGGAATACAAACAACAAAACGCCATCATAAAGTTATTTTGTAAAAAAATGGAGTTACGCAATTGGCATATTAAGGTATCGGAATGATTAATGATAAGAAATTTATTATATATTGATTCACCATATGCATTATCTCTATTCCTTTTATGTATATTTTGTAAACTTTTTTATTATTTTGTTATATTTCTATGATAAATGTATTTTTTGCTAATGGCTCCTGATGACAAACGGCAAAATTGCGGTTTATCGGGACGGCATTATTTTTGTTTTTTCTAATGTTATGTTTATTTTCTTAATAAAGAACACTTCCAAAAAAAAAAAACGATTTTTGTAAAAACGAATGTTATTTTAATTTCATAAAATATTTTTAAAAAATGTTTTACTTGTGTTATAATTCCAAAATTATTTAAATTTTGGTGCAAAAAAGGTAGAGGTATACCTGAAAAATATTATTTCTTTAACCCTTAAAGTACTGTGTTTGAAACGATCCACGGCATCCGGTGATGTAGCCTCGGGTTACCCATACAAAATGTTGATTCATAACTTTTACGATTATATTTTTTACATAAATGTTTTTTTTTTATCAGTGTGTAGTTAGTATCTCTGTCTGTCATAATAACTCATTTTTTTTTTTGAAAAATGCATTAAAAAAAACCATAAAGTCCTCTGTTTTACTGCAAAATACACGATGTTTGTATGAAATTTCTGAAACATGCAGGTAAAAAAAAATTTTCAGTGATTACGTACAATTCTCAAACGTATCAATTATTTTTTTTCCGGTGTAAAAAAGTTTGATTGAAGATAAGCGAAAATACCAGTGTTATATTTGGATTTTTTACTGAGATATTTATACATTATTTATTTACATCACCGCAAGGCGAGGGTTAAATATAGTAAAAATAATACATAATTTACTTCTTTGAAGAACATACTTAAATACGCAAATACATATTGTTTCACAAAAGAAAAGTATTACTTATAATCAATATAGCCATAAAAATACGATATTATTCTTCAAAAATCCATGAAAAGTTACAAAACGTGCAATTGTGCCGTTGTCTTACCGAAGGTGCGATATTCTGGACTTTGTGTCGCTTTTGACCCAACTATTCAAAGTAATCACTGAACGAAATAATAATTTGGCACTTACGTGTTTTTGATCAGTAATAGTTAATAAACATATCGAATAGGTACTGTGTAATTAACTTACCAATTTTTATTTAATTTTGGTAGTTTTCTATAAAAAAAATAAAACCCATATTTTGCGGCTACAGTCTGATCCCTACTTGGTCCAATTTAAGTACGGGGCAAAAAACTACTATTCTTTTTTATGTCATTGATGAAAATATTGATTTATGTGGTTTAGTTAAAGGTAATTATTTACTGCGCTGAAAGAATATATCTTCTTCTTCTTCTTTTGCCACGTTCGCTCCTATATGGAGCATGTGGACATCACTAGATCCCTTCTGGAGACCCTGTCACCAGCCAGCTCTCTCGCCTCCTTCCACGTCAAGCCCGCATTCATCAGCTCCGCCGAATACAGCCGTAGGATGGTCATCGACGGTCTGCCAGGACGGCGCCGGCGGGATCCTGCAGGCGTGAAGACGAGGCAGCTCGGGTTCAGGCTCTCCCGAGGCATCCGGAGTACATGCCCAAGCCAGGTCCATCGCCGCATCTTCACGACTCCAGTTATTGGAGGTTGCTGCGTCCGTTCCCTAACTTCAGCGTTGGTTATGAAGTCAAACACACCTAATGCCAAGAATCCTTCTCAGACACTTGTTCTCAAAGCTCAACAGGCGAGCATTCTGAGCTTTTGTGAGGTGCCAGGATTCGCATCCATAAAGAAATACCGGCACAATACAAGAATTAAAGAATATATCAATCAATTAAAAATGCAAAAACACAAAAATACCATTACGCTAAGTCTTTTGGTCTTCTTCCCTAAGTACGATAATTTTTCATACTTTAATAATACTATTTAAAAACAGGATAACTTCATTGTTGATAATCTTCCTGAAGTCTAAAAATGGGAATAAAAACGTCCCTAATTGACTCGCTTTCGTCGTTTTTGGTCCATTAGAATGTTTGAAATAATATTAAAATGATCCTTTTAGGGTCGCCAAGAGGGCGGCATTTTTTTCGTAAAAAGTTTTTTAGGGGATCACCTTTGGGGTTTGGGAATCTCGGGGGTCGGGTGGCATGACTTTAGAAATGTTAACTCTATCACAAAAGGTACCTTATTTATTTGTCTTACACTTTGCAGTATTTTTTTACGTTTAAGAAGCTGTTTTGAAAACATCTGAATTGCCATTTTCCATATAACAGGGGTGGATTGGGAAAATAAGAGAGGAAAATAATCTTCGAACAAGTGTAGGGAGTACCTACACAATGTTTCGCTATGTAAATGGTATTAGGGAAAAAACTTTTCGGTAAACAGTTCCCGTGCATCCTGAGTCAGGTCCACGTCCCGCAGCTCTGACGCAAACTGCCGACGGATGGTCAACAGTAGACGTTGTTATATAACATCAACTCCAAAAATAGACATCCATTAATCAAATAGAGATACTGAAATGAGATTTCAAAATATATCATCTCCACCACTGAAAACAATCCTTTCAGGAGCGCAACAGAATCACAACGTAGAATTTAATGAAAACCATTTATCGGTTAGCCGAAGCTGTAAATCAAATATTATCATCCTGCCCCTTGATTGGTTGGGCTGAGAGTGGGTAGAGAGTGGGTGAGAGTGGGTGAGAGTGGGTAGAGAGTGGGTGAGAGTGGGTAGATAGTGGGTGATAGTGGGTGTGGGTTTATGGGAGTGGGTTCGGAGCAGAACTACCGCTGTGGTGTTGCTACATGCTGGGCTGAACAGATGTCACCAGAGAGAAAAAATGTTGAAAATTGTCAAAAAACAAACTCAAATGTGGAAGTTTCTGTACAAATTTAATATATATGGTACCTAGTTTCAAAAAAATTGACATATATGTTGTTGTTAGATGATGGGCGAAATGGGGAATGTTGTAGTACATCAAGTGGCCAATTAATGATGACCTGGCCCAGTCATAAGCCCTGTAAACGCCTAGGTAACCCACAAACGTTTCCAAAGTTTCTCTGTCTCTATTGGGATATCAATAATATCTATAAAAATTGTGACTAATAAAGTACAGATTAATTTGTCAAGCACAAATAAATATGGGATACCTTCCTATATAAACTTTTATATTTAATTGTTCAACCCATAAATACTTTTAGTTGAAGAATTTTTTGACAATAAGGTACTTATATACTATTTATATCAATGTAAATTTTGTTAACTTTTTTATTATTTTACCAAGCCAGAAGGCCCAACTATATTATAATATAACCGAGCTTGAGAATTTTTTTTTACCATATTTTTTCTGTTCTGATAAAGCGACAAAAAGTTGAAGAAATGTTTTTCCGTAGTTAACTACTACTATTCTCCCTTATCTGGACCCAATGGTACTTAGAACTGTATTGTTTCACCAAGTGCAGTGAAAATAGATCATTTCTTACGTGAAGGCAAGATTATCAGTCTTACGCTTTGGCGCCTAATTCAGTAGATAACCTTGTAACGACCGATATCTTAAGGTCAAGTACGCCATCCCAAATTAGCGCGTCACGTTTCAGGTATACGCCATTATCATTGTATAAAATGAAAGCCCCACCCTTTCCCTAGACTGCTTTAAAGACTATTGAGTCTTTTTTCAGTCCAGCTAACTCTACCGATTTTTTCAACAAGCTAAACCGCGATTTTTAAGATTGTTAGTGTGATAAAAATACGGATGAATTTACGATTATGTACGCGGACAAATGCTTTCATTGTACCCTACCACCGTCTCGGCTAATGTATTATAATTGTCATTGTTTCCATCACCCAAACCAACCAGAGTCGTCCCAAATTAACAGTGGTAGGATGTTAGTTTCTACCCCGATCATTATTTATTAGTAATTACAACCACCCGTGTGGAGACCGGTATCCCGCCTCGCCAGGCCCCCCCATCCCAGACATCCACTCGTGCATCCGCGGTCAGGGTCTCAATGGAGGGGGGATTAGGGAAAAGAGGGAGGGGACAGAACGCATGTGTGCATCTCACACTATCATCCTATCATCCTATCTGGCAGACACTATTTCATACGTCCCCTGACGTACCTTATCACAATAACTATCCAAAGACCATCCTATCCTTACAGGTATGTTGAAATTTTAAATTGGCATGACTCAGTTGGCACTGCGAAGTTTCGCAGGTTGTCAGGACTGAATCTGGACAACGTTTGAACACGCCAATCACGAGAAGTCCTTGTCGTTTAAAAAATGGCCAACGACGTGGACTTATCGGACGAAGTCAAAACCCGTTATCTCTGACACTATGTAGAGCACAACTTTGGAAAGTGCCCGGCTGTTTTGTGCCGTAAATAATAAACCCTTCATAGAATAAATCCTCAATGTAACAGACACATCACAGCCTAGCTAATAACCACGTTTTACTTCCAAATATCTAGGGGCCTTTCTTTCTTCCTTCCTTTTCAGCTTGATTTTACATTAATATTATACATTAATCGGATAATATAGATTATATTACTGCATATCCGACTTTGACATGGTAGCTTTAACATGACATGGAATATTTAACAATATGAGATTGTCATCACAAAATGGCCGCCAGATCGTGTAAATTGATAAATAATTATTATTCAAAACCGTTGCTTAATGGGACTGTAATAAAATTTACACGATTCTTTTCAACTGGATTCATCGCAACATCATTGGATGAAGTCATCAGACTCAACATTTATTCTTTAGAAAAATATATGGTAACTTAGAAATTAGTCTTGTTGGCTTAGTGCTAAGACTCACGATACGGAGGTTCCGGATTCGATTTCCGGTGAGAATACAAAAATCATAAGCAATTTTTCTTAAGTCTGGGGAGTTTGTGATGTTGTTCCACCCTGTTATTGGCTTTTATACCTTCTTACCTATCTACTTCCAACCTTCATCCTATCAGAAGTTTCCTTGCTTTGCCAACCGGTTTAAGTACTCCGTGTAACGTAAAAAAGGTTAGTTCGAGAGTTGAAGTGATTTCAGCAAATCTAATGGAAGGAAAGTGATAAAAAAGTAATAGATTGTACAAGAAAATATGATATTTTATCAAATAAAATATGTGAGTATCTACTTTTAATGAAAGTGCAATATAAAATCGTTCAGTTGGATAATTATTGTTGTGTAGACTACTTCGAACAAGAATTCACAGAAAGGGACGTTTCCATTCAAATTTTCTAAAAATATAAGCTTCTAAGGGTTAATTTCATTTTATCACTAATATTAAAATTCCACCATCTAAAGACTCCAGCACTTAGGCAAATACACGAAACGTGTACCCAATATTCTTTCGACCCATTGCATTGTTTTAAAGGTCAAGGATGAGGCTGGATGTTGGATGTCCTACATCCTTACGACATGGCCTGCCCAACGAGGACCCTATCTTTATACATGGTGTAAGAAAACTCGATGTAAAAACGGAAAACTAATGAATCTACGTCAAAGTTGGAGTCGATTTTGTAGATTTTTTATTTATTTGACAAAGAGATTTTTTTTTCAACAATTTTTTGTAAATTGTTAACAAATATTATTTATTTATTATTAACGCTCGAATATCCACATTCCTGAATTTGAAAAAAATTCTAGCACATTTTTGTACGAAATTAAAAAAATATATACCTTCTCCCGTCTTGGGATAAAATTCAGATTTATGTACAAGTATTTGAACACTCCCAAAATGTTGTATAATTTATTTAGTCAATTTAAAAGTATACATGAATTTAACCGCATTTTATAAAGAATTGTGAAATTTAACTTAATTTGAGGTATTAATGAAAGCTTTTATGAGAAGAAAAAAATACTTTTTTCTAGTTCAGATTAAAAAGTCATATTACACATTCGACTCCAAATATGATGTAGATTCACCAGTTTTCAGGTTATACTACGAGTTTCGTTACTCCATGTATATAAAGGGGTTTGGAGGTAGAGGTGTCCCCTTTCCACATATATAAAAAAACTTTTAAATATAATTTTTAGGAAATACATAGATTCCTTACGAAGTTTACTAAAACATCATTTCATTCAAATGTTTCATTTTTCACAAAGGAAATTCGATAAAAGTTTTTTGGGCGTCAGGCATACTCATTCATGATTATGGATTCAAATAGGTCATTGGAAAAAAAATTGCTTTATTAAATCCTGGTTTAACGTTTAATTCCAGATCATGAAAAGGATTACGGGAATCTAGGACATGTGTAGTATTAGCATTGTAGACCGGAAGGGGAAAAATCGCTTGAACAAATATCTTCCACTCGTTTACAAATCGTAGCAAAAAATATTTTTCAATTTGGATTTGGATAAATTTCTATCTAAAACTCGGTCTGTTTCCGGTTCGGCGTCGATAACAAATAAATTCTTCTGTGGTATCTAACGATAAAAACATACAGAATATTGTATAAAATCGATGATTATTGATGAATAATTTATGAAAAAAAATTATAAATATAAATAAAATAAATCAATTAATAAATTGACAGGTGGAAGCCCAGTGGTAGGTAGCGTCGCAATCTTTAAGTCCAGACTTGATAGTCCAGACTTGATTCATATTTTCAAGCACAAGCCGCTTAGGTCACCCAGAAAATAGGATTTATAAATTAAAATCTGTGCAAATATCGTAATATTGCATAGACTGCATAACCAACATGCCTCTTCCCTGAAAGGGTAGGCAGAGAGGATAGAACGCCACTCTGTCTTGGCAAACTTCCCTTGCTTCAGAAAATAACAGCTAAACTGTAACATTTGGCTGTTTGAGTTCATCATAAGAACGCAAATGTTTTTTTAAAATTGTTTTTATTTAGAAGGATTATACATGGCGAATCATTTAAATATACTATAAACACAAGAAAAAAAACTTATAATTATAAACAAAGTAAGAAATGCTCAAATTTTTATACCATTCTCAAAAAGGAACTTTTCAATATGGTGGATGATTTCAAAATTTTTATTTAGTATATTCCGTTAAATGTTTTTATCGACAATTTACGATAACTTACAGAGTTATAGGATCTCATTCATAATCGCTACCCTAGAACAGTTTCCACTAGGGAAACTGATGAGAATTCGTAATGAAAAATTCGTGAATTGTGTCAAGTTGTATGAAACGAGGTATTTCATTCATGGAAAAAGGATTTTCAGTTTAAATTCCGGTGTATAAAAATTGTTACTAACGGGTGAAAATACATAGAAGCATTTTTGCTAGCATTAAATACGATTTTTAAACCTAGTGCATTTAAATGCAAGCTTATTTTATAAAACATTAAGTTCCTGGCGTCCTGGATCTACAGATTACAATTCGTCGACAGCTTACATTAGACGTACGGAACGTGGACTTGACATGAGAATATGTACAGAAATCCATAAATGTCTACTTGAATTTGGGATAATTTTTGACAATAGGTCACATAGAAATATATTAGGTGTGCGTTGGTTTGACTTGGTAAGGAACACAGAAGTGAGGCCAAGGACACAGCAACCCTTGGTATCTATTGTCATCCGGCGAAGGCGTTTCGGCTGGCTAGGCCATATACTGCTACGCCTCCTAGGAGCCTTAACCGTGCTTGCCTATATTACAAGGCATCAGGTTCTCGGCGTCCTTGACGTCCACTTTTGACAATTCCCGGCAGTTTGCGTCAGAGCTGACACAATGCCATATGTGGGTACCTTCTCTTCCGTGTCCCTACATTGAGACCCTGACCGCGGATGCTAGGGTGAATAACTGGGGAGGGGGGCTGGCGAGGCAGTACGCCAGTCACCATACGGGTGGTAGTACTTACTAATAAACAGTGATCAACGTTACAAACGTTATCAACTTACCAACGTTTGCCTACCACTGTTAATTTGGGTTGGTTTGGGTGATGGGAACAATGAAAATTATAATACATAAGCCGAGACAGTGGTAGGAGCAATGAAAGCGTTCGTTCGCGTACATCACGAAATACATCCGAATTTTTATCACACTGACAATCTTAAAATCGCGGTTTAGCTTGTTGAAAAAATTGGTAGAGTTGTGCTGGACTGAAAAAAGACTCAATAGTCTTTAAAACAGTCTAGGGAAAGGGGAGGGCTTTCATTGTGAGAACCTTTGACGAGGAATCCCTTGAAAATAGTAGTCACATGATAAAATAAAATTGTCAATTAATGAAATACTCATCTTAAAATTAATCAAAATGTATTTGAACACGATGATTGATTAATTTTATTATAATTTCGTTCTGCATTGTTCGGTTAATTGCTATTTTAATCGGTCTATTGAAAGCAAACTCATTATGTAAACAAAGAAATTTGTTAATTTTGACGTAATTACTATAAACGTGAAAGCCAATTTCAATTTAGGTTACGTTTAAACAAAGACCTCATAAGCGTATTGAGAAATCATAGAATTTGCTACAAAAAGGCTGCAAAATATCGTCTTTCTTACATTGCATTGGTTAATTTTTTAGGGGACAAAAACAAACTACGGATTTGACGCCTTACAATTTAACGCCTGATTTATCAGCCAACTACTGCAATACCTACATAATGATAACAAATTCTTTATTAATAATTATCGATATCGCTTGTATTAAAGTATGTATTAAAAAAGTATTAAGGTATTAACAAGTTAAAGCAAAAATAAATATATGGAATTAAAATTGACACTTGTAAATTTTTACCCTAATCCCAAAGAGCCTTGGGTTCAAGAAGGTGAATCTTTAGTAAGGTGGAAACATCGAAAATATGTCGAATGCGTTTGGGTCACTGCTGCATGAAATCTCACCTAGTGAGATTCAACTTTTTCCCAATGTGTGAGTGTCTCCTAGGTGAAGAGGGCCTAAACCATTTTTTTTTGTTTTGTCTTATTAATAAAGAACATAAATACACTTACGAAGAGATATATTTGATTTTATGTTGCGTTACAAAATTTTTGTTTTTTTTTTTGGCTGTGTTGAGTTGATTGAATTGATAAATTTTCGAGTTCCACAGAGAGCTACAAGGTACAATGCTTTGTTCCAAAAAGAAATAACCCATGATATGCATTACCATAGTTTAAAAAATAGGCTAGCAATTATTGGCAACAAACTAGGTGATACCATCGATATCTTTCACACTAATGAAATGCAGATTAAACATAATCCTACAAAATACTCCTTTAAATAAATATGTACATACTCTGAACCAGAAGATAACAAACAATGCATTACATTGCTTCTTACTGACATTACTGTTTATCACCGAACAAGTGATCCTTGCTCGATGACTGTCCATAGTTTTTTTTTTTTTTTTTTTTGTTTTTATCTTAAAAATTATATTATGTATACTTGTACTATTATAATGTATTGTGTATGTAACATTGCTTTGGTATTGATACTTACATTTGTTTTGTAAAAGCCCCATGGGCATGAATAAATAAATAAATAAATAGATAGATTTCCTTCATTCTTCCCTGATTTAGCCAAGCTTACTCCCCACTAATATGCAAATTTTACTAAATTCCCCTAAGCTTCCTTTCCTAAGACTCCTTCTAGATTTCCTTTTTTTTCCACGAGAATCACTTATAATTTATTTTTCCTTTTTTTTCTTTCTGTTTCACACTAGACGCTGGTAAAACACTAAAAGGTAATACGCCATTTTTTTATATTTTTAATTTAGAGCAACGATTATTATCGAATTTGATTATGATATAATCCTTGTGTAAACGTACCTTTATGTTAGTATATTACCCTGAACAATGTACACGGTGTCCTAAAAGTCCCGGACACAGATTTGGGGCAAAATGTTTTGTTTATCATGACCTGTTCAAATAAGCCGCTTTCATAATACTAATTAATTTATTTGTTGCATAACTAGAGTGGTAAAATAAACATTTATAAATCTGTTAGAAATAATGAATATTTTAGTAATATTAAGAGATTTTTAGTTAAAGAGCAAATAATAATCATTACAATACATCTCAATTGAAATAAACTAACAAACCATCATGCCCTTACTCCGAAGGGGTAGGCAGGGGGGATGGAACGCCACACTACTCTTTCCTGGCATACTTCTCTTGTTTCTCCACATTCATACTACGTCTTCTCATGGCACGCCGATTATTTCGACTTTTCAAATGACTACTTTCTCGACCGTCCTCGACTTCTACATCCAGACACAATCGCATCGTAAATTCATTTAGCCCCTCATTCATCATTCGTGACTTAAATCATCATGATGGATCTTTCTTAATTCTGTCGATAATGCTTATCTCAACCCTTCGAACAAGAATTTCAGAGAAGTGACATTCCATACTTGAAAAAAAAAACCAAGTGTAGGTGTCTAGTTACCCACTACGTCACTCACTACGTCATCAATAGGCATGAACGTCATCACTAGACATCAATGTCACACGTGTTGGCCTAAATGCTGGATTCTTTAGAAAGTAGAATTTGATAATAAGTGGTGTTATGAAATAAACCTTCGATTATATATTATATAGTTAATTTATTTTTTAAATATATAAAAATATTTCACTTACCGAACATCAGTGATATTACTAACTGGTTGTAGATTGGAATCGAACCAGATTCCACCTGGATCACAAGTTGCACTTGAATTTTTTAATTTTGAGTCAGTAACATCCTCGTTAATACTCGTTTGAAGTTCGGACGCTTGACATAAATCTGAAAACAAAGAAGGAAATATCAGTAGCCATAATTTTAAAAGTTCCAAATTAAAATTTAAGGGGCGGATCAAAGCTAGAAAAAAGTAGTATTTTGCCCTATGTCTATAACGTGGGAGCAAGATAGCCTCACCAAAAAGGGGGTAAAGATATTAAATAATACGTTTATAATATTAAGCCTTAAACGTTTCGTAGATAAAAGCTGGGTTAAAAGTAAATATTTTTAAATAAAAACCTTTTTAGTATGGAGAAAATTTTTAAAAACAATTAGTTTGAACTTTTACTAGCGATCAAACAACCCAACCTAAAGCGATCCATCCAGCGCGGAGCAAAAAAACACAATTTTCAAACTAAACTTTAGAGTCCAATAATAAGCTGAACATTTGAAAACCATATAAAAGATTGAACTGATTGATCTAGTTGGTTGATGAAATAAAAATATTCAAAAAAAAAATATTTGACAAAAAAATTGCAAGGAAAAGTTCATTTTTCGTTTTTTTCAACATTTTCTACACAAAGTTTTAGTAACTAGATATTATATTCTAATATTTTTAATTATAGTTATTTAAAGATCAATTATTGTTCTTACTGGAAGATGAGTTAGTTTTTTTTTAGAGTATCTGATTTTCGTAAAATAAAATTGTTTCAGAGTCCATTTCGAATTAAATTGTTGAAACTTAATCGCTTTTTCTTATACATATTACTTTTAAAAATGTTTTTTTTAATATTTCTATATACAACACGTATTTTTCAATTAAGTGCTTTATTTTCTTTAAAAATTGCTAAAATATTATAATATCATGTATTTTCATTGAAAATCAATCATATACAAAACGTACGTTTTGAAAATTTGAAATCAGTTCTGAAATTATGTTTGGCTGGATGGATCGCCGAAAGAGTGTAAATTCACAATCGATATACGTTTTTCATAGATTTTTCAAAAATATGTGCTTGTGTGTTTAATATGTACTTTTTTGTAAACAAATCTTATAAAATATCAACTGACACGCTGATTCCTTAGAATTAAATAACTATGCTCCTTTTTTATTTATAATTTTGGTATTTTTTTTCTTTCAAAAACGTAGCTTAATAGCTTTAATTTACTTAACTACGTACAATTTAACGCCTCAACAGATACGAAAAGTTTGGAAGGGAATATGGATATCTAGGCGTTGACAGGGCTTATGAGCTGTCATTGGCTGGGTTAAAAGGCTACTTATTACAACATTCCCCATTTCGCCTAGTATTTCGTATCCATTTCTGCCAATTATCACAAGTTGTATATATACAGTGAAATGGTGTGACGCTTCACATGTGAAAACTCTTTGCCTACAAGTCTACAAGTATTTGGACACACTCAAAATGTTGTTTGCTTATCTACTAGTTATTTAAACGCATTTTTTGTACAGGAAATAAATCTAATTCGATATTTGAAGGGGGTTCAGGAGAAACGTTTTATATATCTCAAGTAGATAGACGGTAGTCGGGAAATGGGAAATAGAGTGCTTGTACTAGCGGTAATGAGGTGTGATGATGCACGCTACTTTTATTCTGATCCCAGGGGCTCTGAAACATATCGCACTTATTTAATCTATGTATTTATTTATTTATTTCATATACACGGTACACTGTACTCTTTACAATAATAAGAAAAAATAAGATTAACAAAGTACGCAATAACATAAATATCAATAATAAAGAAAATATTTATGTTATACGGATAATAAAAGAAATTACTAAAAACAAATATATATAAAATACAAAAACAAAAAATGGAATTAAAAAAAAATTGTTAATAAATTAGTAAGTAAGAAAAAGTACATTAAAAAATGCCATGAAACGCGGCTACGGGGGTTTAAAAACGGAAACCGTCAAACAATACACTTTGATACAAGGAGTGACTCATTGTCTAAGATTTTATATGTTGCGTGCGTTTTTTGAATAATCCCACATCAAAATTATTTTTGATGGTCTACACGAGATTATTAAAATAATTCGGGTAGCAGTGATTTCCTCAATGCATCGGGTCCGACAAGCAAAAGCAATGCACCCCTAAAACATGACAACGACCTGAAAAAAATCTAGTTTTGTGCTATACTTTACCTATTGTTGGTAGCCGATTGAACGAAGAATATTTTTATGGTTCAGTCTAAATTTGGCAACATTAGGACAATGATTGTAACCTGGTGTTTCTGTCCTAACAACATTCAATAAGACTATTCAATATTTAAAAAAAAAAGAGCAGATCAAACATTATTCTTCTGTCGACTAACTTTATCAGTTTAGTTTCGCTATGCAGGAAATCATAGTTAATGTCCATCGATGGAATGTTTAGTTTATAATTAACTGCTCGTAAAAATTTCTTTTGTACTCTCTCAACACTGTAAGAATGGTTTGAATAATATGGGTTCTAAATTGGAGTGTTATATTCGAGTTGACTACGCACCACTGAACAGTATAGCAATTTTAGGCACTGTATGTTATCGAAGTCTTTAGAGATTCTTAAAACAATATATTTGAACCATTAGATTTCCTTTGATAGGGTTTTTTTTATTACTAATGTAATATTATCTAAATGCACTAGAAGTGTGTTAGTCTTGAGAACCTTTGCTGAAGACAGATTTATATTTCACTTCCTATTTTCTACCTGGCTCACTGGGTGATGAAATACTTGGGTTTCCGTTAAAAAGATTAAATTTTCTTATAAATATCAATCAAAGATTTTATAAGTACACAAATATTTCACGTTGACCTCTACGCCACGGGAATCGAACCCGCGACCTCATGCACGGTAGCCAAATGCGCTACCACTATGCTACGAGGTTATAGATTTTATAAAGTGTCTTTTAACCCTGTAATTATTTTTTAGTCTATTTTTGAATAAACGTTTTTAATTCTAATATATTTAAATATGATTTGAAAACTGTATCCATAATTTAGTAGTCACTTTACACAGTTATTATTGGAGCAAACTATCTTACTATGCTAAAATAATTTAAAATGATTACTTGAAATAATATCCATAAGTAAAGTTATTATTACAATTGAGGCAAATTTCAGTATTTTCATTAAATACCAATAAAAATTTGGTTTCTGAAGGAATTGAATAAATATTGTGCTAATTATATTTAAACAACTTATATAAAAGTTAGATTAAATTTCTGAGTACAGTTTTAGTTTTTTTGAATTTCTTTAATAAATTACCACTTTCACCCTTCAGACTAGACCAGACTGAAGATGATGAAAGGAGTAAAATTGGTGAAATAAATATAAAAGTGGAAAAAGTATTTTCATGTAAATTTTTATAATAATAATTAAATCATGGAATTCCATCAAGTATTGTCTATAAAAAGAAGAATTCAAAAAAAACTATATGGTTTAAGGTAAAAATCAAATATTAGAGGTAAGGATCCCTTATGCCACAATTTGTTTCCAATTATTTGAAGTTATTCCTGACAAAGTAGGTAAATCTATCCACTTGACAATTATATATACATCCTACTCTTTTCATGCAAATACTATTGAGTATGACAGAAAAGAGATATACGATTTATTGTAAAACAACCGTTAGATCACATGGCAAAGAAAGGCAAATTCTTATAAACAAAAGAAGAGAAATGTATTTTTTTTTTAAAGTACTGCCAGCCATGTGTTAGTATGGTCCATTTTCCTTTGATTGTAAGCGTCGACTTTTTGAGTTTATCATATCTTCTTATTTTTGTTACAGAACCGACTTGTTTCTGACTATTGTAAGGAAAACATTGTCGAAATTATTGGCTCGCTTTGTTCGCAGATTTAAAAACACTTAAAATGACGAAATATCCCGAAAGTAAAGAAAGAACACAGAAAATAAAAAAAAGTCAAAAAAGAAAACCTTGCCTTTGAAAAAATATTTAATTATTTTAAATTACCATTCATTATATTTAATGTGTATTCTATCTATTGAGAATAAATAATCAAATCTGCAAAAAAACTTTCTCAATAAATTGGCGGGAATACGGAAGGTTTTTGCAAAATGGAATTCAATTTCAAAGCGGAAATCAGAACACCTTTATTTATGATTTTTATACAAGGCCGTGGAACGAACGTTTCCATTCGGAATTTGAATTTATTACTGGGTAGAATCTAAGGATTATTTTGTAGAGCAAAACTCAAAGTTTTTATCATAATTTTTGTAAAAAAAATAGCGAAGGAAGTAATTTAAATGATATCTATAATCTATGTTTAAGATTTAATGTATTGGGAAATGTAAGTCTTTCTAGATCTCACTTAGTATAATTTTCCTTTGCCCATATTATGTCGCTTAGTATATTTTTCATTTCCACCGTCGATATGGATGTACATCGATGGACATACATTGATACACATTAGTAGATAAATAAAATGTAAGAGATTCTTGTTATTGTGTTCCAATAATGGTACTTTTACTGTTGATGTGTTGATATTATAAAATAAATAAATAAAAATATTCTTTGAGAGTTTAAATTTTTTAATGTTAAATTTGCTGAATTATCCACTGCTGATAATCCTTCGGTAGATTGCGTCAGAGCTATGGGACGTGGACCTATCTAGTTATTCGCTTGGATTGGATGTAGTTTGTGGAATCCATATAATATTTAAGTATATATAATATACATGGTGTAACAAAAATCGATGTACAAGCGGGAAGCCAGTGAATCAATGTCATATTTGGAGTCGATTTTTGGAATTTTTTTATTTTATTTGACCCATTGTTTTAGAATATTGAGAAAATTGAGTACGAAGTGGATTTTTTTTTTCGATAAATTATTGCAAATTGTTATCAAATGTAATTTATAAAACAAAATAAAAAAACGGCATTTTAATAATAATTTTTGCAATGCTGCTTAATCTGAGGTACTAATAAAAGCTTTCATGAAGAGAAAAACATTTTTTTTCAAGCTCAGATTAAAGAGTCATATTACACATTCGACTCCAAATATGATGTAGATTCACCAGTTTTCGGGTTGTACTACGAGTTTTGTTACACCACGTATAGGTATATAGGAATAATTTTGTGATGTTTCTTAATATTAATTATATAAACAAACAAAAAAAAAAAAATTAAAAAAAAAAAAAATTGGTACATGATTTTTTTCTTTCCGAAAAGTATATTCAGTCATTTCTTCCATTTATGTCAGTTTATTTGTTAAGTCTCCCAGTCGAATGAGTTTCCCAATAGTTGGTTGCTGACTATAAGATTCATATAATAGCAATCATACGCCGAAGGAGCATCCGAGGATAATGACGTTTCGCTTCTGAAAACCTTTCACCGCTTCAGGAACTTCCAGGAAATTCGTTCAGTCGTATTATTTTCATATAGCGAAATATCCATGAAATGTAATGGGCCATTCCGAGATTTTTTGCGTTATAATGATATTTCGATTTCAAGCCTACATTCAAAAAGTCGGAAATAACAACTTTTTATACGCCTATGCGTTTTACATACAGTAAATGTCGAAAACTATTTCGTGTTAAGAGTACAATTTACAAGAATTATAAATAAATCATTATTGACTTCTTCACTGGAACAAAGCAGCTCTGGAAACGAGTATGAATTATCTAGGGCTTTTTTATTTATTTATTTTGTTTTTACGCCCATAGGGCTTTTTACATAGACATTTTTAAATTATTACACAGTAGGTAGCTATTCATTACCGCCAGAGATGGCATCCAGACACTGTTCCCTAAAATGCACAGATTTGTGTTGAAAACATCAATATTGTTTGTATACTTGGCAGCCAGTGCGTTAATTCTTCGTATCGGTGAGTTAGCACTGTAATTGGTCGATGATTGGCTACAGTAAAATAGTGCACTACTACGGGTAACTCGACCAGGCACTAGTATACTAATTAAATTTGTTAGTTGACAACAATCAAACATAGATTTTAATACTTTGAACAGAAAGAGCAAATCATTTAATATTCTTCTATTTTCTAGTGTTTGTATATTCAAAAAGCTATTTAAAAAGTTATAATTTATGTTTTTAATGGGAATATTAATTTAAAATGACCTGTCATCAACTGGGATAAGTGTCCACTTGACGTATTTTAACATTTTCCATTCCGCCCATCTTCTGATAACCATATCTGTCAAATTATTTAAGATGTGTGTATATCCTGTGGATTCAATCGTTGTTTCACATAATTTTTATATTCTATCTAACGACCATCTTTTGAAAAAGTATGAATTCACTATTTATTCATCTTCAAAAATATGAGCGATATGATTACCAGATGATACATGGAATATTGTAATACGTCGACTGGCCACTTGAACCAGTCGATGACAGTTCATAAGCCCAGTAAATGCCTTTATAATCTGTGTCATTGTATTTCCTTTCATGTAACTTCTGTGTAATAAATGTGCACTAGAAACTATGAGTACTCTTTCATCTCTCTCTGTGCACCCACATAAAGCAATAACCACTAGAGGTAACCAATCTGGTGGCTAAAGTGGTGGCCAAAAATCTATATTCGTTTCCAGAACATATCTGTTTCTGTTGAGATGTCAATTATGATTGATTCAAGCCCGTCATGGGTAAAACCCAATAATTTTACTTGAGTATTTCTGCACATTTAAAGCTCAGGTTTGATAAAAATCACTCTTTGATTTTTTTTACATCACTGGGAATCATTCTATTCAAACTTTAAATCATATTTTTGCCACTGTTTCATCACAAAGAAATATAAAAAGTGGAAATATAACAAATAATGGTTAGATGAATGTGAAATTTTAAACACAGATTTGGTTTGAATTCTCTAGGGAAAGTTTTTAACTGGTCGTAAGTTTCCCACTTTTTCGGAAAAGATTAGAGGAGTGATTTACTAGACTTGCAAAACTGGGCTGCCGAGTAATAGGTGAAAAAAGCCCAAGAAGAAAGTAAGAAGAATTGTTACGAAAAAACTGTTTCTTATCAGAAGCGATAGAAATGCTTGTTGACGAAAATCTTTCCTGAAATTGAAGGAATTTCATTCAAAAGCTCATTACGGAAGTAACTATAATAAAGATGAATTAAGGTTGATAACGACTCGTAGAAGACTTCCTTTCCTTGACTCGCACCGGATGTTGCGTAGGGCACTATATTATTATCATAAACTACTTCAGAACATTTCATGACAAAGGTTTAGTTTAACCGCATTGCCCACGGGTATAAAACCAGAATTAAAAATAATTGAATAACAGAATGAAAACAATCAATACATCTAAGACATGAACTCAGAACAGAATAATGGATAATGAGTTTAAAAAGTATATTGAACTTTCTGAGAACGTTATAAAAGTTAATGGATTGAATGAATTCAGTAATATGTTATATATTTTTTTATTTAACATTCTCTACCATGATGATTTTAAAAAAATTAAGTTTGAAAACTATCCTTATTTGCTTTTAGGGTTCGGGGAGAACAAACGCAAAATTAAATTAATAATAAAATTTAATTTAAAAAAAATGTAAAAGCCAATAAATAAAAAAAAATATTTACATGTTGTTTAAAATTTTGTGAGAGCTGAATTTTGTACTGAACGAGGTAGTTTACTGTTTTTCGTTAAACTTTTTAACGATCAGGCTGGCAAAAATCTCGAAAAATCAGCCCTAAATGAGAACGCGAAACTAAGCTACGACTTTTGTACAAGAGCCGATAAAATTTAAAAACGGTCAAAGTTTTTCTGCAATTTGCCCCGAGCGGTAAATTAAAGCCTCCCCATCCCTTGCCCAATACCCAGAGGGTTGGTTAATAAGGGTTTCGGTAGTTCATGAAAGTAAAAGAAGCCAAAAGTGATTAAAATTTTAGCCCCGAAGCGATTTGTTCAGACAAAAGACCAAGGCGGACTTTTTCTTACCTAAATACAATAGAAATAATGGATCAGAATAACGCTTAAGTTGAATATACTTAACCTACGGGGATTGCTTAAGAATATTTTGTAAATTAGAAAAAAAAAAAAGTAAAATGAACTAGTAATTTATTTAAAAATAATCTGAGGTTCGGAAAATTAAGTTCCCGCTTTATGGTCCGTGGTTTTATCGCGAAAATGATTGGAGACATACATTTTGTGTTGCGTCGAGTTAATACGATCTATTGAAATTATTATTCCTGTGATTATTTAAACAAAATTATCCACGTTTTGTTTTTTTAAATTTTTTTTCAACGATTTTTTTTTTTGTTTAAATGCTTAGACATCAAAAACATATATAAATTTAAAAAAATATTAACATAAATCCCACCAGGCATCGCCTGTTTTGTGGGTATACTGTGAAGTCAAACAGTGTGCACGTGGCAAAAGAGAAAAATAAAGTCATGTAATTGGAAAAATAACAGATAATGTAAACAAGATAGTTAAAAATAAATAAGCAATACTAAGATATTGGTTCTTTATACGGAAGAAGAAGAGGGGAAATATAATATTAAATCCCCAAAAAAAAAAA